>PVIC010000932.1:0-104408 GCA_004025085.1 Thryonomys swinderianus | reverse complement strand
CTGGCCCTGAGCTCACTATGGCGCCCAGGCAAGCCGCCGCGAACTCAGCAATCCTCCTGTCCTGTCTCTGCCTCCCGAGTGCTGGGATTACAGGCGTGAGCCACCACGCCCAGCATTATATGTGGTAACCGGGGATCGAACTCAGGTCCTTGCACTTGCGAGGCAGGCGCCGGAACCACTGAGCTAACCCTCCGGCCCTCCAAGTGTCTGATTTAAAAAAAAAAATGGTTCCAGAAGTATCCGCACCATCAGATATGCCCTGAAGCTCTGCCTGATAAATATTAGTAGTACTTTTAATCCCTTCTCGTCTGTTCCTAGTCACACGGGACCTCTGCTGTCCTCTCTCACGCCGCTCTGCACATTCTCTTGTGCCACTTCCCGCCTCAAGACCTCATGGTCGTCCCGGGGGAGGGTGTGCTGACAGAGCCAGCTGGGGAAGAGGGGAGAGCTGTTCCCCCCTCGGTGACCCCCTGGTGGTAGTGCTCCTGCGTCTGCCGCCACGCCTCGCCTCGTGCTTTCCTTGGCTCTTCCTCTGCTTTTCATTTGCTGTCTTCCGGTGCTCCCGACAGCCCTCCCCACTGGCCTGCCTCATCTTTGATGTTGTCACCATGGACAAAAAGCTCTCGGAAAAGAAAAGAACAAGTTGTAGACCCAGAATGTTTGCCCACAAGGAAAATGCATGTTTGCGCAAAAATCCTGTCTGACAGTTTCCATTGCAACAAAGAAATCGGAGCCCAGCAGGCCCTAGGAAATATGAAAATTGGCACTTTGTCGGGCTGCACGCTGATGGTACGCCGGTGTCAGCCTTGTCTGCCACCGGAGATCGGGGTTTTGCAGATGAAATCGCTGGCTGGCTACGGGTGGCTGCTGTTGCCGCAAGCACACACACTGCGTGTTACTTTGGAGCCTCTTTGTCTGCCTCTCAAGGTCTCCTCTTTGTTTTTCTGAAATGTGATGAAATGGAACGTGCTTTTAAAAATAGATATTTTTCTGGAGAAGGCCTGGCTGGGATTACTGGCTTCAGGCCCTAATTCTGCCCCATGAGTCTCTTATCTCATCGTGGCTGATGGGACATTGGCAAGGGCAGCTTGTATTTTATTCCTTTTATTCTAACTAGTCTTTCCAAATTTTCTTACTGGCCTTTGATCACTTATTTCTTCACATACAGGCTAAGATTCAGAATCTTTTTACCGTGCTGGTTTCTTTTTTGCTTAATAATATTAAATTTTTTTTTCTGATTATCAAAGCAATGTAGTATTTATTAACACATTCATGATGGGGCCATAATTCATGTTTTGCTGCTGGGCAGCTCTGAACTACCAGTAATGATTATGCCGTTGGGAGCATGGAATAGTCATGCATGTACCTCCAGTGCTTCAAGCAGGTTAGGAGAGAAGGTCAGTGATCATTGCGTAGGGGTGGGCTGCCTGCCCTGTACGGTGGTCAGGGGAAAGGGTTTCAGACACTCTCTTGATCACTTTTCTCAATGGTGGGACAAAAGAGCCATACATTCTGGAAGGAAAGGTTTATTTTCACCCACATTTCAGTCCATATTCAGCTGGCTCCAAGACAGGAGGGCATGGCACAGGGGCACAGTGCAGGAGAGCTGCTCAGAGCATGCTGAACAAGACACAGATAGTAAGGGAGGAGCCAAGAAAGGAGATAAATCCTTTAGTCATCCCCCAGTTACCCATCTCTTCCAACCACCCCGCCTCCTAACAGATTTAGCTATCAACTCATTAGTAGACTACTCTACCAGTGCGTATAGTGCCCCCATGATCCAATCACCTACGCAAAGCCCCACTTCAGCACTCGTTAGGCTTTGGGGAGACTTCCAGATTTAAACCATAGAATTTTACCCTTGGTCCCCAGAACATTTATGCACATTTCTTTATGCAAAATGCATTGGGAAAGTTCTAATAGTTCCATTATTGCTGAAAAGTTCAAGTTCAAAATCTCTTCTGGGACTTAAGGAAACCTTTTAGATGTGAGCCCCTGTAAAAAACAAAGAGAAAGTTAAACACTTCCAATAGGCAATCGTGCAGGGTAAACATTGCCATTTCAAAAGGGAAGAATAGGGAGATAGATTCCTGTGAGACCAAAAGCAAGCCTGCAACCTAGAGGGCAAACATTAAATCCTGTAGTTCCAGGGCCAGTACTTAGGGCAAGAAATGATGAGATACGAACACTGAAGGGCTTGGGCAGCTGAGCCTCTAAGGCGTTGCCAGTGGTCTCAGCCCTCATGACTTCTGTCTTAGGCTGGCTTTGTTCTCTCCTTGCAGTTTGCCTTAGACATTCCTAGCTTCCCCAGCTCTCTGAGGTCATTCTCAGAGAGAATGAACCTCTGGGTTCATTCTCACAGCTTCCCACACTGCCTTTTCAGCGGCACACTGCTTGCCCCCCGCCATGCCTTCTTTTGAAATCTGGATGAAAGCCGCC
Source organism: Thryonomys swinderianus (assembly GCA_004025085.1). Taxonomy (NCBI): domain Eukaryota; kingdom Metazoa; phylum Chordata; class Mammalia; order Rodentia; family Thryonomyidae; genus Thryonomys; species Thryonomys swinderianus. The sequence goes on along the minus strand of PVIC010000932.1, from coordinate 101,969 downwards.
ATGCCCCCCACAACTCCTGGATTTAGCATTCCTATAAAACCAGCGTAATGTTGACAATCCCAAGGTCTGCTGCCAGTTTGAGCAGTAGCCAGGGCCCCTTTCATTATGGCTGCAGAGGGTACTAAGTGCCTTGGTGGCTGAGTACTGTGAACCAAATCCCAGGGAACTAGTTTCCTAAGTGGCCCTTACTGAACAGAGTACCCTGGGGGTGTCTTAAAGCAAAGTTTTTCGCTTTTGCGATATTGAGCCCGCAAAGGGCGGGGCCTTGCTGATACTTCACATGCCCTTAAGTCATTTTTCCTAGTATTATCCTAGTCAAAAGTACTTGACTTCTTTTCCTTTCTTTTTTTCTTTTTCCTTTGAGACAAGGTCTAGCTGTGCAGTTCAGGTTGGCCTTGAGCTCATTATGTAGCCTTGGCTAACCTCTTCTGCTTCAGCCTGGTGAGTGTTGGCATTACAGGTGTGCACCACTGCACAGGTCTTGGCTTCTGTTTAATGCTAATCATTTCAGCAGCCAAGCTCCCTCTGTTTCATCTTTTTATTATTGTTAATTATTTTAAATTTTTTATAGAGAAAAAGTTGAATAAGATTTGACTGGAATGTGATGTGCATTACAAGGAATTTGCTAGAGATTGCATAAACAGGATTCTCAGCCCTGATGCAGGCAAGTAGATGCCACTCAATGCATCACCCGTAATGTATCTTGACCACCAGGGATGGAGTGACCAGCAGCCTTAGCATATGGGCTTTGTCTAGAGGAAAAACCAACTTCTTATATCTCTGTGATAAAAGGTATTTTGCAAAGTGCCCACCAAAATTAGGCTCTATCATTGAAATGAGGAGACAAGGGAGCTATCTTTTTTTAAAATTTTATTTTATTGGAGATTTTAGATATACATAGTGATTATATTTATCATAGGGAATGTGCATGATATATCTTGCTTCTTTTTTTTCCCCACTCCCCTTCTTTCCCTTCAGTCCCCCTTTTCTTCCTTATTTACAAAAGGTTTGTTTCCATTTTTTCCCTTCTATTCTCTTTTTTGTGTTAGTCCTTCTGCCCCATCTTTATATGTGGTTTCTTTCTGGCAAAGCTGAAAACCTTTAAACTGGGATTTTTACTTTTTTTTTGCTTTTTTTGAGACAGGGTCTCGCTTTGTAGTTCAGGCTGGCCCTGAGCTCACTATGTAGCCCAGGCAAGCCTGGAACTCAGCAATCCTCCTGTCTCTGCTTCCCGAGTGCTGGGATTATAGGCGTGAGCCACCAAGCCCAGCATTGTGGTATGCGGTGTTGATTGTTGGTGGGCATGTCTCCACGCCCAGCATTATATGTGGTTACCAGGGATCGAACTCAGGTCTTTGCGCTTGCAAGGCAGGCGCTGGAACCACTGAGCTAACCCTCCGGCCCCGGATTTTTACTCTTGATTTTCAGTATAAACATAGCTAAGAGCCCCCAAACTATCCATGCTGTAGCCTCAATACTGAGCTACCTTGAAATTTCTTCCACCAGATTAATTAATCCATTGCTCTTAGTCTCCCATGTTCATAGCATGTAAAAATGTAAACGATATTTTTTCCAGAGCATAACACACATGTTTTGGAGTCCAACTGTTAACAGTCTTTTGTAACCAACTGAAGCCTCTCAAGCTTGGTGTTTACCTTCTGTCTTTTTATCAGGATTCTGGTCTTTTGTGTTCTGATCAGTGTAACACATCAAGCTCCAGCGTTCTGGGGCTGCTTCTCTGTAGCCAGCATTTCTGATGCTTTCCAAACTCCTCCCATGAACCAGTTCCAAAGGCTTTCAAAGCATAGTGTTAGGCAGCATTGTAGCAGCAACCCCACTCCTGGTAGCAAAATCTGTATCCACTAGGATTCACTAGAGGACCAGATTTAATATAAAAGTATGCAGCTATATAAAGAATTTACTAGGCAAACTTACATTGGTTGCCATTGGAGTTAGGGTGATTTCATGTTGGAGAGCTGGGTCTATGTTGGAATACTGAAGAATCTGTCCTGGAACCTGAAGGAACTGAAGACATATGTCCAAGGGCAATAGGGATGACTGGAGCTCCTCCGATGAGCAAAAGGAAGATTTCCTTCCTTTTTTCCCTCCAGGAAAGCTTATTAGTTGATGCCTCTGGTACTAGAAGAAGAAAGTAGTTAAATATTGGCTACAGCCATGTGACCAGTTACGGGAATGTAGATTGTAACTGTCACAAGTGTTTTTTTCTTTAAGTAGGTTGCTTTGTTTTCTTTCTAACAATGTCAATAGATTTAACATCAGTTTTTAACTTTTAAAATCTGTATTATAGGGGCTGGAGATTTAGCTCTGGTTCCGCTGCCTGCCTAGCAAGCGCAAGGTCCCTGGTTCGTTCCCAGTAACCACATACAATGATATGATATTGGGTGTGGTGACTCATACCCACCAGCAATCAGTACTGCACCCCACAATGCTGGGTGTGGTGGCTCACACCTATAATCCCAGCACTCGGGAGGCAGAGGCAAGAGGATTGCTGAGTTTAAGGCTTGCCTGGGCTACATAATGAGCTCAGGGCCAGCCTGAACTACAAAGCGAGACCCTGTCTCAAAAGAAAAAAAATCTATATAGTAATATTTATGGTATGAAATGTTAGAAGAGTAAGCATTACCCAAGGAAAAATTTTGCCTCTGTTCTGGGGAGGGAGTTGGAGTGTTTCAAGATCACTGTATCGTTAGGTATAATCATGAACTTGTTTGTATTTGGAGACTAAATCTGACTTAAGAAGATGCATCTGATTGTCAGGTTGACAAGTGGTGGATTATGATAATTATATGTCAATTTGAGTGGATTAAGATGTTAACATAGCCCAGTATGGTGACACATGGCTGTAGTTCTAGCATCTAGGAGGCTGAAACAGGAGGATTGCTCTGAATTTGAGGCTATCCTGGGCTATCTAGTGAGTTCTGGGCCAGCTTGAACTACACAGTTAGACTCTGTCTCCAAAACAAAAAAGAATGAAATGCCTAGCAGATTATTGGAGCACAGCCAGTTCTGGGTGTGTCTGTGAATGATTGACACATAGGCCACAAACTGAGGAGGCATGACCCTCCCTGGATGTGGTTGGCACCAACCAATAGGCTTGCAGCCTGGATGGAATAAAAAGGGAGAAGGTGAAACCTGTCTTTTGCTTCTTTGGAGGAGCTCTGGTGCTTATCATGGCCTTTGGAGGTTTCTCTATGTTTCCAGGGGAGACTTTTCAGCCTTCCATTGTAGACCGTTCGGCTTCCAAGTATGGATTTGCACCAGGCTCTACGTTGGGGCCCCTGCCTTCCACCACCTGGATCCTTCAGCTCTCCAAGTCACAGACGGCCATTTGGCACCCTTCTGCCCCCGGTGGCAGCCTTTGTAAGCCTACCTAGTAAACCCTTCCTATAGTCATATATATGTATATGGTAACTCGGATAGGGGTTAGAGGTGGGTGCATCAGGGCATTCTCCAGGTGGTAGACTGATCTCGGACTGGTTCTTCCATGCTGAGGTAATCAGAGTTCTTGTCTATAAAGTGGGTTTGCAGCAGTACTTCTTATGCCAGGGTGCTCCAAGTTTTAAGTAAAATAAAGCTGCTTGTGACAGTTTTCCTTGGCTGTTGTCTGTAGTAGAAAGGGCTGCAGAGCCTGGCCAGACTGAGGTTGGGGAAAATGGTCATAACTCTTAGTTTGCTTGGGCTTCTGTAACCAAAAACCACAGATGGGATGGTGGGTGGTGTAAGTAGCATAGACCGGTTTGGAGGCTGCAAGGCCAGGGTCAAGGTCTGGCAGGGCTGGGGTCTCCGGAAGCCTCTCTCTTTGGCTTGTAGGTGTTCCCCTTCTTCTCGGGTATCACATGATCCTCCCTTTTTCTCTGTGTCCTAGTCATCTCCTTCCAAGGACACCAGTCTTGAAGGGTTAGGGCCCACCCTAGCTGGCTCATTTTAGTTCAGTCACATTTCTGAAGACCCCTTGGGAGGTGAGGGTCTGCTGGGAAGGGCCAGTTTAGGGATTCAGCAAGCACCAAGAGCATGGGCTGTTACTGGCAGGTCCCTGGGGGAGTCCCAACCCAGCTGGTTCTCAGCACTTCAAGCAGCATTTTATTTTATTTTATTATTTATTTATTTTTTGCTTTTTGGAGACAGGGTCTCGCTTTGTAGTTCAGGCTGGCCCTGAGCTCACTATGGTGCCCAGGCAAGCTGCCGTGAACTCAGCAATCCTCCTGTCTCTGCCTCCCCAGTGCTGGGATGACAGGCGTGAGCCACCACGCCTGGCATTGTGGTATGCGGTGTTGGTTGTTGGTGGGCGTGAGTCTCTACGCCCAGCATTATATGTGGTTTCCGGGGATCGAACTCAGATCCTTGCGCTCATGAGGCAGGCGCCAGAACCACTGAGCTAACCCTCCGGCCCTCAAGCAGCATTTTAAATATTGTTGGAGGGGCTGACTCAGGAGAGCAAGGGGTCCTGAAAGTTGGCATTCTAAACAGCACCCTAGTTGATTCTGTTGAATTATGGTAATAATTACAGCAATTAGAATCATTTTTGGGTCAGCTTTGGGGGTTGGGTGATTGTCCTGCCCCTGCGGGTCCCGTAGCCAGCAGAGGTGTCCAGGCGCTGGCTGGAGTAGTTCTCCTTTCCGAAGGGGTCAGTGTTCTTGCCTTTGCTGCAGGCTGCTCCCTTAGGGTGCTCTCTTCTTCCCTGTGACCTGCCCATCAGAGCTGTTTAACTCCAGCGCTGGCCCCACCACGTGTGGGACGTGGCTGAGCTGGCCCGGTTCCGGACATCTGTAGAATGTCAGGGTGGGTGGCATAGGGGCCCTGCAGGCTCTGGGGGGTGGTTTTTGATGTGGTCCTTAGATAACTTCAATCTAACCCTGACTTCAGATCTCCCCAGCATAGGGGCGGAGGACGACAGGCATGGCCATGGCCACATTTTGGAGAGGGCTGGGCCTGTTTTACCTTCGGGGTTCCCTGCAGATGGCCAGCAGGCCAGGAGCTGTGTGACACTTGGGGCCTCGTGGGCTGGCCCACGTCGTCTCCACATGCTGTCTTCTGTGGTTGTGTATGTGGATTTTTTGTTTTTTCTCCCTACACAAAATAAGGAAATATTTTCTCTGGTTACTCAAGACCTAGGCTGTCTCCTGAGGGCTGCCCTGTGTAAAAGATAACCCACATCCTTTTGTGCATTTGAAATGCTTCTCTGGTCTCCTTCCCCATTTCCTGTGGTTGACTTGGGGTAGTCTGAAGACTGAATGATCAGATTTTGACCAGGTTGTGGCAGGGGAACCTCTTTTTCCTGTGTTTCTTTGTTTTGTTTTCGAGACAAAGTCTCCCTGTGTCCTTTAGGCTGGCCTTGAACTCACTGTGTCGTCCAGCCTGGCCTCAATCTCATGATGATCCTCCAGCCTTATCCACCCAGTGTTGGGATTACTAATGTGCACCTCTGTGCCTGGCCTCTGCGCTTGATGGCGGAGTGACGGGGACCTGTTTTCTGAGCTGGGAAGATATAATCAGTCATGCGCTCAGCTGGAGACATGCATCAGAGCACCTGGATTCCCTGGAGATAGGTGTGAAGGTGGAACCTGATGCTTTGCTTTAGAGTTTTAGGTGGGAAGGTCCTTGAGATGTGTCATCTTTATTTGGTGGGATTGGGGCGTGGCTGGCACAAGGAGTCTCCCTGCCTGAGTGTGTTGTGTAGTGGGTCTGCAGCCCAGGTTATACCCTGCTGTGAGTGTGGCAGAGAGAAGCTTGGCATCTGATGGATTTCTGCAAGGGTGTGTACAGCTGTCTTTTTTGCATAACATCATCAAGGTTCCCTGCAGAATTTGCACTAGATGTTCTTCCCATGTTTGGGGAGGCTAAGGCAGGAGGGTCATATGTTTATGGCCCCCTGGGCATCTTATGGAGACCCTGTCTCAAAATAAAAAATAAAAAGGGCCTGGGGATGTAGGTCAGTGGTAGAGCAACCTGAGCTTGATCAGCTGATACCACCAAAGGAAACAACAGCAGATTGCTGTGTGAGTGGAGGTGAACCCAGCGGGTGCTTCAGCTTCGGGGAAGGGAATGCCTTGCCCAGTGGAAGACCGGCCCCCGGCTCTCAGAGTCTTTTTAGGTTCTCTTTCTTGTAACCACAAAAGAAGAATTCATAGCAAAAGATAATTGTACTTTGATTTTTCCCAGAGCACTCTTTTAGTCCCATTTGAAGAGTTTGGGAGAGACAGACTGGATTTTAGAGATTGATTCCAATTAGCAGTTAATGACAGTGGCCCTGCTAAACATGGACATCATAAAATTCTGTGTCAGGCCGGGTGTGGGCATCCCAGCTCCATCAAGGGTGCTTTCCATGCAAGCTGGGCCTGGCTTCATGTTCTTCGAGCACAGGCTTGTTTCCAGGTGCACCTTTGCTTTTCTGGTCTCATCCAAGCCCTCCTGTTTCCTGGTGGAGAAACCAAGGCCAGTCCACTGCCTGCTTTATTGACTTCATGGCAGAAAACCTTTCACTTCCAAATAACCAAATCAAGGATTTCTCTGCTGCCTGCTTCCTCCTACCTTGGTGAGATAGGCCAGCCCCACAGCCTCCCTGCACTCTCTTGGCTTCTGGCTCCCCCTTCTCTTGACCCTCTTGCTCTCCAGGGCGGACTTAATGTGTCCCTTCCAGAAATTGTTACTTTCTCCTGTCTTTCCGGGTCTGCTTCCTGGAAATCTGTCCTACACTGTTTAGCAAGTCCTAGACCCGCCTCTCTTTCTCTCTGCCTTTTCTTTTTTTTTTCTTTTTTTTTTTTGAGACAGGGTCTCACTTTGTAGTTCAGGCTGGCCCTGAGCTCACTATGTAGCCCAGGCAAGCCTCGAACTCAGCAATCCTCCTGTCTCTGCCTCCCAAGTGCTGGGATTACAGGTGTGAGCCACCACGCCCAGCATTCTGTGTGGTTCCCGAATCGAACTCAGGACCTTGCGCCCGCGAGGCAGGCGCTGGAACCACTGAACTAAATCTCCGGCCCTCTCTGCCCTTTCTTAGTCGAGAGTTTCACATTACCAGCCAGTGACCCTGGCTTGTCACTGGCTTCCTCCAGGCTCCATGGACTTTAGACTTTCTCCCTGGCTCCAGACTCATTTCTGAGGGTCCGCAGGCTGCTTCATGGGTGGGTTTTCTCTAGTGCATTCAGTCTGGTGTGGCTCCGTGACCTTCAGTTCTCTGTCTCTGTAGACAGCCCGGCACGACACTGATGTCTACTCCTCTCTCCTCCTCCTGCCCTCCTGCCATCAGCCACAGGTATCCCAGCTCCTAGGGCTGAGCGGCTGGCATTCATTTGTGCACCAGTGTTGGACTGCATGAAGGTAGGCATGGTCATTGCCACTCAGGGGCCCAGAGAGTGTGATTAACTGTAATGGAGAGAAAAGCCAGGGATTTAGGTCAAGTGATACTGTGCCTACCTTGGAAGCACAAGGACCCAAGTTCCATCCCCAGTACTGCAAACATAACAAAACAAAACAAAACAAAACAAAACAAAACAACTGTAATGGAGAGGGATGCAGGTAAAGCTCCTGCCTTTCCTTTTTTCTTCACAGTATTAAGGGTTGAATCTAGTGCTTTCTGCATAATAAGCAAACTGAGTTATAATCCCAGTCCATTTTATATTGTATTGTCTTATATATGTGTTTTGGGAACAGGGGTTGAGATAGGGTCTCATTATGTACTTCAGACTGGCTTTGAACTCACTATGTAACCCAGGGTGGCCTCAAATTCAGCGATCCTCCTGTCTTAGCTTCCCATGCTGGGATTACAGTCATGCGCCACCATGCCTAGCTTTCTTCTCTTATGTATTATTACATTTTAATACTCACTTATCGGTCTCACTTAGTTGCCCAAGTTGGGTTTAAATTTGTATTCCTGGGCCAGAGGGTTAGCTCAGTGGTTCCGGCGCCTGCCTCACAAGCACAAGGACCTGAGTTCAATCCCCGGTAACCACATATAATGCTGGGTGTGGAGACTCACGCCCACCAACAATCAACACCGCATACCACAATGCCGGACGTGGTGGCTCACACCTGTAATCCCAGCACTCGGGAGGCAGAGACAGGAGGATTGCTGAGTTCATGGCTTGCCTGGGCTACGTAGTGAGCTCAGGGCCAGCCTGAACTACAAAGCGAGACCCTGTCTCAAAAAAGCAAAAAAAAAAAAATTGTATTCCTCTTGCCTCAGCCTCCTGAGCTATTCTGCGTGGCAGACACTTGCTTTTTAAATTCACTTTGCATGTGTGTGTGTTTGTGTGTGTGTTGTTTTGTATTTTGAATAAAAGTAGCACGAAGGGGATGGAGTGACCAGGAGAGAAATAGGGCGGAAGGAGGGAAAAGACTGGGAATGACTCCCAGGGAAGCCAGGCACACGCTTCATTCACCAGCAGCTCCCTGGCCATTGATTACACAGGGCTTTTAGCGCCTGGTCTTCTCTTTGCTTGGCACGACCAGCTGTGCCACCGAGCACAAAAGGCTTGAGGCTCAGTGTACAGATGAGGCTCAGAAGAAGTATCTGACCCTGGTCACCCCTGGGGAGGGGCTGACCATGGCAGGGAGCGGCTGGGCTGCGCAGCTCTGATCTTGCGTCCCTTCCTCAGCCACGTGTCGTCATGTGCTCCGTGCCTGTGGCAGGGACCCTGGTACTGGGTCGCCTTGGTGGGTAGTGATTTTCAAGCCTGCAGAGCCTGAAGGAAGGTGGAACGGGCTGCTGAGGAGCCCTTTCCTTGTGGTGGCCCTCGGGAGCCTTTGTGGACAGAATGTCCCTGACCTGTCCAGTGGGCGTCATGTCACCTTCCTGCTTATGTCAGAGGCTCCGGCTGTTCCCAGAGCTGCGACTTCCTGTGTCTGACCCCTCAGCTTACCTTGCACTGAGATGGATGGGGCCGTGCGGGGGATGACTGTGGGGTAGTGGGGGAGGGGCAGGCTTTCCGAATCCTTTGCATTTGGTCTCAGTGTCAGCATCGTGAACAGATCCCAGAAATTTCCTTGTCTCATTTCATTTCCTGCCACTTTTTGAAGACCTGGGAGGATTCTTCTTTAGCTCATTGCCGAGGTTGTGTTGGGCCTTGCTGAGGGGACCCGGAAGTGTAGCAAGGTCAGAGCCGTCAAAGCCAGGACTTGCGGATTCAGCGGACAGCCCAGGCAGGTGGAGGTGACTGGAACGGCCGCTCTCCTGCTTGCTTTCCTCTTGCCCTCTGCTGAGAGGTGACCTTGGCCCTGGTGCCGCGCAGGCTGAAAGTGGACACTTGCTCACCAGGGCCACTTCCCAGCCCTGTAGTTGTGGCTCCCAGGTGTCCCTCGTTGCCTGAGCATTGTCACTGGCCAGGGGACGGCTGTTGCCCACTGCCACAGGAGGTGCTGAGTCTGGAGTTTTCTGATCTTGTTGGGAAGAGTGTGATGTGGTTCACAGAGAGGAAGGAAGGAGTCAGGTTTGGTGCAGACTTTCCCTTATGAGCTTTGTCCCTTCAGCGTGTTACACGGCCTTGCTAGTCTACAAGTGAGGTGATCATAATCCATGTCTCCTGGGGTTGTTAGGGTTGTGGGAAGTAATCTATATACATAGATTCCTGTGACGAGTCTTTAGTAACACCACCTGCTGTTAATAATTAGTATATTTGAGAACAGTGTGACAAACAGTCATGTAGAAGGTGTCTCATACATTGAAGGCGCCCTCAGGTCCTCTCTCATTTCCATCTGTCTCCTGGGCACCCAGGGAAGACCCAGGGGTAGGTGGAGTGCAGGTGCAGTTTGATCCGGAGTCAGGAGGTTTGTTCTAGACTTCAGACCAGCATATCCACTTGCCTGCCTGACCCCACTGACACCTCCCTGGGCCGTCCGTCCCTAACCATCTGCCCCACCGTCTTTCACATCTCAGTAGACTTCGCTTCGCCTTTCCAGGCAGGACCCTTGGAGTCATGTGTTTCTCTGTTTCCTGTTCCGCAGGCAGTCTGTCAGCAGATCCTTGTAACTTTGCCAGAAACACCTCTTGAGTCCAGCCACCACCTCCCATCACTTTTGTACCCTTGTCAGAGCCCCCAGGGCCACACCTTGGAGTGTCCCCCATTCTGTAGTGTGTGCAGCAAAGCACCCGCCAGTCTTTTTGAAGTGTTAAATCAGGCCACATCTGTCCTCTGCTCAGAACCTCCCAGAGGCTTCTCCTCTCAGAGGGACAACCTATGGCCTTCTTGTAACCTCTAAGGTCCCCCTGAACCAGCCCTGCTGTTCCTGTGGCCCGATGCACTTCTGCGGGAGATTCCAGCAGGTTGCACGGGCTTCCTAAGCAGCGGGCCCCGGGTCCTTTGCACGTTCCTCTGCTCAGAGCACTGATCCTCCAGCGGCCCGGCTGCCCTCACGTGTACCCTCTCCAAAGAGCTTTCCCTGGCCCCTCAGCTGAAGTCACCGCCTCCTCATGCTCCGTGCTGGTCACCCACCGTCCGGCCTGGCTTTTTTCTTTGTAGCACTGGTTCCCTGGTGCAGTTTGTACTTCCCCTGTTCCCCTGCTCCTGTGAGCGCAGTGAGGACAGGGGTTTGTCTCGTCTTGGTGTCTGCTGTGACCTAGCCTGGCCTTCACCAACCACTGCGCACTGGTGAGCCGGCCTGCTGACCACTGAGGGTGGTGTCCTGCACCAAGCGCTGTCCCCCCCTTACCCTGGCTGCCTGATGTCCGTGCGTGGGTGGCTCTGAGGAAGGGCCGAGGGAGCAGGCACAGGCCTGGAGTGGTGCCCAGTAGCCAAGCACACTGGTTGGTTCTGTGTGAGCAGAGAACAGGAGATGTGCAGGGGAGGCTGGGCTGGCCTGGGATTGGCCACAGCCGGGCAGAACGGTGGGAGAGGAAGGGAGGCCGGGACTGTCTTCAGATATGGAGATGGGACGCTCCGGGTCGCAGCTCCCCTGGGCGGTGTAGCGGGAGGCACACAGGTGCTCAGGCAAGAGCAGTGGCTGCCGGCCAGATGCCGTTCCCAGCGTCACCGTGGAAGCTCCTGGCTGTCCCGGGAGACACCGGCGTGGGGACTGCAGAGCGCTGGTTGGACCTTCCCTGCCCTGCATGTGTCGTCTCAGCTCCCCTTCTCCTTCCTGCGTATGTAGGACGAGGCCCTGAAAGTGGAAAGCTGGCTCCCAGCTGCACCGCGGGTGAGTCGCAGCCAGCCCTGGTGCCTGGCCCACAGCCCGCGGAGACCGATGGCCCTGGCCGCGCGGGGCAGCGTGCTGTGCTGTCTCACAGCCCGGGCCCTGGAGGCGCCTCTTCCCTGCTCCCTGAGCGTGGGGCCGAGTCCAGTCTGGCCCAGGGTGGTCTAGGCGCCTTCCAGAGAGACGTGTGTCCAGGGCAGCTGTGTCCCACGAGCACAGGGAACTCGGGCTGCCCGTGCTGTTCAGCTTGCCTGTGCCATCTTGGTGTGTCGTGAGCTGTGTCGAGGGACAGGGCGGTGGCACCGAGGCGAGCCCTCTGCTCCTTCATCCATCTTCCTGTCCTGGGGACACTGGTCAGGCCGAGCCATGTCCCCTGCCTGTGGACCTCTCTGTGATCAGCTCAGAAGCCTGTCCCCTCCTTCCTCGCTCTCTGGGACCCCAGGGGTGATCCCTGCCCCTGCCCCCTGTCTGAGCTCGCCCGAGCTTGCTTTGGGTCTCCTGTGCTGTCTGCGTACAGATCGGTTCACCAGCCTGGCCTCTCAGAGAGCGAGGCCTGTTTCCTGTGATGGACCAGAGCCCGGCTGCCCTCCCGGGCTCCCTGCTTCCCTCCCCTCCCCGCCTGGAGCCGGGCTGTTCTAAAGGGAGACACTCGGGAGGGGACTGTCCCCATGCACGTTCTGTGCTGGCCCCCGCGCCATCAGGAGCCTTCGCCCTGCTGGTAGGGTGCAGGCTTTGTGACTACTGGCCCTCCCTCCCTGGAGACACCACGGGTGTCCGTTTCTTGCTCTGTGGGTCACAGCAGCGGACGTGCATGCACACATACACACACGTACATGCAGGCACACGCAACACGAACGAAAGAGGGGTCTTGAGTTTGATGTACGGCATGACTAATTCTCGCTGCGTGTGTTTTCTCTCCCTTTTCAGTTTTGCTTTGGCATTTCTGAGGGAGGGCAGGGGATCGCAGATGGCAGCGCTGATGTGAGTTTCCGGGGCTCAGTTCCTGATTTTCCTGTGACCCAGAGCTGGCCGCGTGCTTCTCCGTCCACTCCTTCTTCCTGTTCATGTCCACCTCTGAACAGGGGACAGCCCGGTGGCCCTTGCAAGACAGACCAGCGCCCCGAAAAAGGGGGAAGTGAGCGTTGTCCTTTGGCTGCTGTAGCAAGTTGATGACCCGTGTTCGAAAGCTGCCGGGAAAGCCAGGGACAGTGAGCAGAGTTCAGCTCTGAGGACAGGGCCGATGTTCTGGGTTACGAACACTGTGGGGAAGTCTTCGCCTTCCCCAGAGGAAACCCAGGTGAAGGGAGTTAGGGTGTGCCAGGCCGGCCTGTGTGGTTCAGACCTCCCTGACCGATCGTGTGTGTCGTGGCTGCTGCATCCCAGGGCCGAGGTCCCCCTAGACCCTCCTCAGCGCCTGGCTTGTCAGCCTGCAGCTGCTCTCAGTGCCCGTCACCCCCCTCAGGCCCCGGCTGAGCACTGTGCAGTCAGTGCCTGCTGAGCGCAGGGAGGACGGAGAGGAAGGAGACGGCCGTGCTCTCTGAGAGCTGGTGGGGACCCCGAGTGTGGCAGCGGCCCTGTTCCCGGATTTCTAAACTTGTGCAGGAAGTGGGTTCTCCCCGTTACTCACCCAGCTGAGCCGGCCCCTCAGGGCCACGCGGGGCCCCCTCCTCCGTGAAGTCTTCCCTAATGGCTCTTCCGCCTCGGAGCTCAGCAGCAATGCTGTGTGCGAGGACTGGGGCAACCACCAGAGTTGTGTCCTCTTTGCCCCTGAGCAGCAAGTTGCTTAATTTTTGCAAGCCTAGTTTCCTCCTCCTCCGTAAAGTGGATTTAATGACCACCTCAGGGTTGTCATAGCAGTTAACTGAGGCAGCACGCACAGTGCTTAAGCACAGTCCCAGCCCTGAATGACACCCAGTACCTATTAGCTGCTCTGATTATTATTAGAGGGCGCTGTGCCGTCTGGCGCGGCCTCCGCAGACTGACCTGGTCACCTTGTTGCAGCTTTTTGCTCAGGTGATCCGGGAGTGGAGAATGGCGGTGTGGGGGAGGGGCGCTGGCTGTCACAGGTGCGTTTCAGGCACTTTCGGACCCTGACTCAGCCAATCCTCACGCGACCCCACGAACAAGTATTGTGCCTGTAGAGGCACAGAGAGGGTGAGCGGTTTACCCGAGGGCACACAGCTGATACGGGCGGATTAGGAGCCAAGCCCAGGTGGGCTGGCCAGGGCTGGGTTTAGTCACTGCTGTGTTGTTCGGCCCTGAGGCTCAGACTGGGACAGGGCCCTCCTGAGTTTCGAAGCAGGTGAGTGGCCTCTGGCTGGCTTCCCCCTGCCCTGGCCTGGTGCCATGCGGCCACAGGACACGTGCGGGTCCAGGGGGCTGGGCCTCAGGGCTGTGCTCCGCAGGTGTGAGCTGGATGGGGGAGAGGCGGCCGGGCAGGTGGTGCCTCTTGCTGTCTTCACCGTCCCTGCTGCCTCCAAAGCACAGCGGTTCTCCTGGCCTCTTCCGGGCTGGCCGAGCGGAAGGTCAGCCTCCCTGTGACCCTGTGTCTCCGTTCCAGCCTCCCTGCTGCCGGCCCAGCCCTTCCGAAGGGCAGCGATTGCTCACTGGTTCAGGCTGGAGCAAGTCCGCGCACTTCCTGAGTCACCAGCCCTTCACACCTCCGGGCGGACGGGCTGAGCAGCCTGTCTCCGGGCAGCCCCTCGGGTGCAGGAGGGGCCTGGGAGCCCGGGGCCTGCCCTTATCATTGGGGGGAGTTTACTGGAAGGTCTTTTGAAGTGGTCTTTGTGACCCAGTGGGGCTGAGTCACAGAGTAAACAGATTAGCAGGGCTGGGCTCTTGCGAAGGACACAGATGATGCCTGTGGCCGGGTCAGTCCCCGAGGGTCACCAGGCCGACTGGCTCCCAAAGGCTTCTGTCCCTGGGGAGCCTCATTTCATCCCGGCTGGCGACTCCTCTTGGGGATCCTGTGGGCCTTGTGGCATGGATCTGAAGCTCCCCTCTCCTGGGAGTGCTCCTCACCCCTCCTCTTCGCCAGAGTCCTCCCAGGTCCTCCACACAGGTCCCCGCTCAGGCAGCGCCCTGGTGGTAGTTGGTGTTTGTGACTAAGCTGAGTCTTCAGTGGCTGGGCCTGTTGGCAGGTAGACCTCACTGCCCCTCCTCGGTGCCCAGGGCAGCACCGGGCCCCGGGATTTCAGGCAGGGGAGGTGTGTGCATGGCTGAGGTGGGTCTCCTGCTGGCCCCTGGATTTGATTGCGAAACCCAGGGTCGGATGACGCCAGACATTTGCCCCTCCTGAAAGGCCACCTTGCGACTGGGGGAGGTGTCCCTTCTTGCCTTTTCTCCAAAGTCCTCACCATGCAGCCTTTAGGACAACAATAGCCACAGAGACAAAGCATGACCGAGACAATGTCGTCTTCGGGCTCCTTTTCCCGCCTTAATGACGTCCAAGGCTCTGGGAACGTTGTGAAAGCTGGGCCCTGTCCAATCTTAATCACTACCCCCCACCCGCCTCAGGGAACCCTGCCAGCTGACCGAGCTTGGAGGCAGGGGATGCCCAGAGATACAGATGAAGATGTCAGGCTGCCCTGGACGGGCCCCAGAGCTCAGTGGGGGGCTGGGGGACAGGGAAGAAGAAGAACAGAATGTATTGGTTGGCCTGTGGACTCCCCCAGCGAGGGAGGGAGGTGGTGGAGGGAAGGAAGGGCGCCTGCCAAGTTTAATTAACAGTGGAGACTTGCTACGGGGGAGGAGAGAGACGGTTTGAAGGGGAGGGGTGGTTTACTGGAAGATGGGCACCACTGGTGCCAACTGTGAGAACCCAGCACATGTCCTGTCCCTGCGGTGGCGTCTGCCAGTGTCCCAGGCAGGGGTCGGCGCACAGATCCCCGGAGGTGTGCGGAGAGTTTTTATTTGTGCTTGTTTCCCCGAGTAGGCATCTTTTGAAAACACCCCACCAGTGCACTAGCCAGCCAGCCTTCCATGTCCCCATAGCGAAAAGAAAAAAAAAGCTTTTGAAGATGATGATGTTCGAGTTGAGAAAAAAATGTGGTGTTGGAGTCCTGTTTCTTGAAAGTGTCAGTGGGTTGCCTGAGTCACGCTGGGTTTAACAGGTGCGATCGTAGGAGAGGCGATCTGGGAACCGAGGCAGAGGTGCAGAGGCGTTAGGGGCCTAGCGTGATGGGTAGTGTGGGTTGGACTTGAAATCCAGGAGCAGAATGAGGCTCATTCATGTTTTAAGGGATCCCGGCTGAATGGGGTGCTCGGGTTCCCCACTGCCGGTGACCTGCGCGTTGCCCTGTGTCTCCCTCCCGGCCCTGTCATCCGAGCCAGTGCTGGCTGCAAAGACTGGCAGGAGCTATAGCAGCTCCTAGCTCTGCTGCCGGGGACACAGAGAACACTGCAGGGCCCTGTGACAGTCAGTCTGGCCGGGCCACAGCCACCTTCCTACGCCCCCAGTCGGCCTCTTCAGTCACGCTGGACCCTTGTGTGTTTCAGGGATTTGTAGAACATTCTACAGAGGGGCCGCTGTCTTGATTCCTTGCTATTCCTGAAGTCCATTTCTCTTTCCCTTTCTCTTCTTCTTTTTTATGAGCATATGTCTAGGTCCCTGCCATACATTTGTTTATATACTCTTCTAGTTCTTTAAGACAGTGTCTTACTGGGCCGGAGGGTTAGCTCAGTGGTTCCGCCGCCTGCCTCACAAGCGCAAGGTCCTGAGTTCGATCCCTGGAAACCACATACAATGCTGGGTGTGGAGACTCACGCCCACCAGCCATCAATACCGCATACCACAATGCCAGGCGTGGTGGCTCACGCCTGTAATCCCAGCACTTGGGAGGCAGAGGCAGGAGGATTGCTGAGTTCGAGGCTTGCCTGGGCTACATAGTGAGCTCAGAGCCAGCCTGAACTACAAAGTGAGACTCTGTCTCAAAAAAAAAAAAAAAAAAAGACAGTGTCTTACTATGTAGCTCAGGCTGGCCTTGAACTCACTGTATAGCCCCGGATAGCCTCCACCTTACAGGGATCCTCCTGCTTCAGCCTCCTGAGTGCTGGGATTACAGGTGTGTACGACTGTGCCCTACCCTGTCATGGGTTTATACTAGGTTTATTTGTCCTCCCTCCCCCCACCAAAGCTTCTCCTGTCCTCTGGGTGGGTGGTTATGTTTTGGCCGAGGGAGGTCGCCTCCGTCAGCCTCAGAGCCTGCTGGTCCGGTAGTGGCCCTCTTCCTCCCCTCCCTGTTAACCCGGCCCTCCCTCCCCTCTTTCCCTCTTGAGTGTGTGTAGGATCTGGCCTCCGACTGCCTCTGGAGCCTTCGATCTTATTAGTTCTTGGCAGCTCTCTGACACCAGAGCCCTGAGGCTCGTCAAAACCTTTATAGCAAAAAAACCCCCATGTCCATCTCCAGCTCACCCGGTCTCTGCACTCTGCAGTTCTTTCGGTTCCAGCAGCAAAACGTCGTATTCCTCCTCTGGTCTCATTTCCGGTGACGCTTTCTGGGACTCCCCGTCTAGCCTCTGCTCAGTTTGCCCTGTCGTTTCCTTTTGTCTGAGCTGCATTTTGGAGAGGAGGCCACATGGTTTCCATTCGTCAGCTGGAAATGGACTGCTGACATGAGCCGAGGCGCGACCTCCGCCCCTCCAGTGAGGGGACGGCACAGCCGGCTGCAGCCGCTCTTGTGTGCAGCACAGGCGCTGTTGCACGGGCAAAGCTGGCTCCGAAGCCAAGCTGCTTCTCCTGGTGCCAGGCAGGTTACATTGGGCTTTGAAAATATTTGAACAGAAACCAGCCATGGTGATTGTGTTCCCATACCAAGAACTGACGGTATTAAGTGTAGACTTCTCCCCCAAATCTGCTGCTCTCTAAAACGGTTTTAGTGGTAGCTTTTTAAGTAATTTTTATCCCCTTTTTCTTTGTTCTCCTTTCTTCTTTCCTTCTGTGCTTCCTTCTTATTTTTGGTCCTGGACATTGGACTGAGGGCTTCATGCATGCTGAGCAGGTTCTTTACCTGAATAACGCTCCAGGCCCTGCGCCCTTTTTACTCATTAAGAGAGAAAATAGATACTAAGGCCTGAGCTTGATTCCAGTCAGGACATAAGAGTGAAACATCAAGAAAAGAAGCTAGTGGGTTAGTGTTTCACACAGACTGTGTTAGCTTTTCGCCACGGTGACTAAAGAGACACCTGAGGGTGGCATTTAGAGAGAGGAAAGGTTTATTCCGTTCACAGGCTTAGGTCCATGGTCCGCTGGCTTCGTTACTTCTAGGCCCATGTTGAGGCAGAAACATTGTCCTGGAAGTGTGTGGCAGAGGAGAGCTGCAGAGAGAGAAAGAAGAAAGCTAGGGAGAAAGGGGCTGGGAGCCAGATTTAGTCCCCGAGGCCATATCCCTGGGATCTACTCCCTTCAGCTAGGTCCCGCTTCCTGTTTCCATCACCTACCAGTAATGCCATCAAATTATGATTAGTTGAGTTAGAGCCCATCGGATTTAATCACTTTTCCAAAGCCTTCCATACCGTGGGCCTTTTGGGAGACCTACCAGATCCCAGTTGTAACATGCGCCCCTATCTCCTCTCTGTGGGAGCCAGAACCATGCTGATAAAACTACAGCAGGCGCCCATACCCATTTTCCTGGGCCGTGGTGGTCCTTGGCCACGCCTCCCCGCAAGTGTCCCTGCAGGAAGCCAGCAGGCCACTCCAAATTCTCCTGCCCGTTAGACAGTCTCTAGGGCAGGTGATACGGACAAAGTGAGGTGTGAGGTGGGGCAGAAACACCCGAGCCAGGATCCTGCCATGGCACTCCTGTTGGGCATGGATGCCACTTTCAGTCAGTGGCGTGGTGCTGCCCCTCCCAGCCTCGTGTCGACTCAGATCAGCCGGCCTGACCGTGCCTGAGGTGTAGACGAGTCGCCCTTTGGGCTGGTAACACACGCTTTCCCCTTCTGTCCCCAGGGTCCACCTACAGCGTCCTGTCCATCATGCCCTCGGACTCGGAAAGCAGCAGCTCCCTCAGCAGTGTGGGTGAGTCCCTCCTTCCTGGAGGACGCTAGGCTGGTGGGTGTGAGACAGACAGCACAGGGCAGTTCCGGGCCCAGGAGGCTGGGCCTCCCTGACGCAGCGTTGGTGGGATCATCTTTCAGTGTTAGGAGGGAGGCGAGTATGGGGAGGCATGTGTTTGCCATTCATTTCCGGTAGGATCTAGGCTTTCTCAGGGAGCCTGCCCTCCCTTCCCCCAAAGCCTTGTGGTACCACAATGACCATAGTCTGCGAGACCTACCCCTTTGAGGCTGCCCCGTAGGAAGTGAAGGGTGTTACCCTAGGCGGGAGCAGCCAGGCCTAGACCCGGTGTTCCCTGAGCCTGGGTCCCCGAAGCCTCTGAGGGGAGCTTGCCCTGCCTTGGGTCACTGCGATGGGCCCGGCAGGAAAGCTCTGCCATGCTCTGAGCCTTGCTGGCCTCTGAGACCCAGCCTTTGGGGTGATGTCCATGTCCTATCTGACTGTGAGGATGGAAGCACTTTTAGGGCTGAGTCCTGGAGTTTTTGAGCTGGCAGAGCTTAAAGATGGCATCTGGTACAATTATATCATTTTCTTCTGTGGCGAGATGGGGAAGGAGGGTCAGCAGTGTTATCAGAGCAGGGAACCCCCACACTCAGGATTCCAGAACCGAGCCGGGGGCTCGTGTCACTGTGGTAGGTTGTTCCTGACCCGTGCTGGTGTGCTGGGGTGGGCTTGGGACGCCACGGCTCCCAGGTCTTCGGATCTGCAGGGGACCGTTAGGTAACCATGACGGGCGGACGGAGACAGGGTCCCTGTGAGTCTGCTGGGGACCCTGTGACCAAGCGACAGTCTCTGTCTCAGTCCTGGAGGCCACAAGTCCTGCGATCCGAGAGTCAGCTGTGCCTCACTGATGGTGCTGGGGTGGGGTCTTGCGCAGGCCTGTCTCCCGGCTTCTCATGAATGGCTTTGACTTGAAAAGACATTGCCTTGCTCCCTGCCTGTGTTCATATAGTATTCTCCCTGTGTTTCTGTGTGTGTGTGTCTTCGCGCGCACACACACATTTCTCCACATTTCTTATGCATTAATTAATTAATTCATTAATTCTTTTGTTTTTTTGAGACAAAGGACATACTGTGTGGTTCAGGCTGGCCTTGAATTTACTACGTAAGGCTGGTTTTCAGATAAGGACACAGTCATATTTCCTGAGTTGGGACTTTAACATCTGCTGGGGACCACAGTTTAATCCATCCTCCTCACCTGTCTGGGGTTCAGGGAGCCTCTGCTGGCCCACTGGGCAGAGCCCTTCTGGCCGTAACATCAGAATCTTGAATCTAGGCTGGCCCTTCGGGAAGCACATGGTGGGGCAGTTAGCCGCCCGCTACACCACAGTCTAAGAGATGCTGAGACTCATTCATTCGGAGGCTCCCAGGCCCGCTGCAGCACCCTTCCTAGGAGCGTGTGGACTCTCCCTGGGGGAGCAGGAGAGGCACCGCGCCTCCCACAGCAGTGACGTCTCACGGCGCCTTTGCCAGCAGTGGAGGAGGATGGTTCCGGTGCAGCTGGACCTGCACGTTTTCTGGGAGCAGCACCATGGTGGTGACCCCTCCACTGACCCTGGCTCTTGTGATGGAGGCTCAGCAATGTCCCCAGATGCACCCTGGGAGTCCCAGGCAGGTTTCGAGTAGTGTTGTGATGAGTGCTCGGTAGTACCTCCCACACTGCTGATGCCCAGCATTTTCGAGCTGCGAACTCTGGTCCGTCCGTCCCTCCTGCTCAAAGCCCTCTCAGGTTCCTGGGAGCCCAGTCTGGCTTTCTCACTCTTCAGTTTGCAGTTGACACTGCCCTTTGGGTGCAGGCAACAGGGAACACTCTGCCACTGTCTTCCCCCGCCAGGAAATGCTAGCCTTGTGTCCCGACCTGGCCACATTGTGACTCCTCTTTCAGGCTGGTGACAGGCTGTCTGCAGCTGTAGTTTCGAAGCATGTCAGAGCCAGACCTGACCATACCCAGGGTCGCTAGCCACAGCTGGCTGTTCAAATGAGTTAAAGTTAGATGCGATTTAAATTTCTAGTTTCTCAGTCACAAAGGCCACATTTCAGGTGCTTTGTAGCCAGCTGTGTCTAGGCATGCCCCTGTGGGATGTGACAAAGAACATGTCCACTGTCATAGGCCAGAGGAAGAAGCAGGCCACTCCTTCTAAGGCAGGGGTGCCCATCCCCCGGCCACTGTGGCCTGTTAGAAAGTGGGCAGCACAGCAGGAGGTGACCAGCAGACAGAGTTTCATCTGTGCACAGCTGATCCTCATCGCTGGTGTCATAGGCTGAGTCCCGCCTCCCGTCAGATCTGCAGCGTTAGTTTCTCATGGGAGCGCAAACCCTAGAACCCTACTGTGAATTGCACAGTGAGGACCTGGCTTTTGAGGTTCTTATGAGGATCTGATAATTATAGAAATAAATGTACAATAAATGCGATCCTCTTGAATCCTTCCAACAACCCCCAACTCTGTCCTCTCTCCCTTAGAAAGACTGTCTTGTTCCAAACCAGTCCCTGGAGCCAGACAGGTTGGGGACTGTGCGGTCATGTCTCCTTGTAAGCAGAGACACCTTTCCAGAGTCCCTTGGGGAGCGTGGTGGCAGGCTGGGGTCTCCTGTCATGGAGAGCAGCTCCGTTGCTGGTCTTGCCCGTGTCGTGAACAGCACAAAGTCACATCCCTGCCCAGCAGCACTTGGGCCCTTGTTAGGGACTCGGGTTCTTGAGCTTCACCTCCCCCCATGTAGCTATCAAACAGGTTTTTGAGGGGACGGAGCTACTGTCGCTGAGGATCCACTGTTCCTCCTGTCCCTGCCTCCCCTGGGACCCTGCTGTGGTACACGAGGCTGTTGCCTACTGTCTGAAGGCTGCAGGGCCCTTTCTGCTCCTTAGCTGGACTCACGGCTTCTCCGTAGCTCTCCACACCCTCTGGGCTGGCCCCTAACCTGCTGTGCTCATCCGCCTGGGAAACCTTGCTCTCTTTGGGCAGTTGCTGTTTTTTTCTCCCCATTCATCCTGACCTGATTTCTCACCAGCCTTTTCTTTCTCATCCTGGGTAACTAGGGAGGTTTTGAGGAGGGGAAGAGATAGCTCTGGGCAGCATTCACAAAGTGAGCTTTAGTGCCAGGGAGGGGAAGGGGGGAGGGGAGGGGAAAGGCTGCCCTCTTGTCCTGATGAGGACTCCTTGAACAAGAGAAGGGACAGGGGACTGTGGTGAGTCATCCAGAGCAGGGCTGCTCCCCAGTGACCTCTGCCCGACTCTTCTTGGACAACCTTTTAGGCCAGGGCAGCCTTTGGGAACCTGTCATTTCTTAATTTGCCGGGCATGTGGAAACACCTCCTCCTGTTGGAGACCTGCTCAGTGCCTACGGGGATCACCTGGAGGCATGGTCCCTAGCCTCACCCTGCCGCCAGGGAGGTGGAGTGGTGGAAGAGAGGTGAGCAGGCTGGCCGGTTGCCTTCTCAACAGAAACAACAAAGTGGCCGGGGAAAAGCACAGTGAGTCCTGACAAAGAGGATCAAGTAAGCTCCCTGGATGAGGTAGTGCTTAAATTGGGCCTTCTGGGAATGATGCGTCTGGGAATGGAGCCTGGAGGATGCTGGGAAGCAGTGGGCCATTGCTGCTTGTCTTGGTTTGGGTTTCTGAGAAGCAGAAGAGGGGTTCCTATAAATGCAGTGGCCACTGGGCAACTGGTAAAACAGGGAGAGAAAGTCACTCTGGCCAGTGGATCCAGCTTTGGTCCAGACCAGAGGCATCTGAGCTACCTGGGGTAGACACGGAGTGACCCCAGGGCTTTAAGTGGCAGAATTTCTCAGGCGCCCATGAGTGCAGCCGTGGTGGCTGAAGAATCGGTGGTTCTGCAGGGGTCTGGGGCCCCTGACCGGCCTGACTGTCCTGGGCTGCAGGTGGGGCAGGCTGAGTGCCTCTGATGACCATGTTCCGCCCGAGGACTTCTGTGAGGGGTACCGGGCTCTGCTGCTGTGCCTGCTGCTTCCTGCGCTTCCTTTTTCTCTCACTGCTGGCCAAGTGGCGGCCTGGTAGATGGTGCAGGGTCTCTGCTGGTCTTCCAGACAGCTTCCGGCACCTTGTGAGGTCGTTTAAATCCAAAGCAACCTCTTAGCTCCTGAGTCCCACGCGGGACACTGAAAGGAAAGGAAAAGCCGCTTCTCCAGTGGGTGCCGGGCTGGAGAAGGGGAAGACAGGAAGTCAGGACCATTGGCCTCCTCCATGGGGCTGGGTGCTAGGGCTGAGGAAAGCAACCTGAAGGTTTTTTTGGTTTTGTTTTTTTTGGAGACAGGGTCTTGCTTTGTAGTTCAGGCTGGCCCTGAGCTCACTATGTAGCTCAGGCGAGCCTCAAACTCAGCAATCCTTCTGCCTCTGCCTCCCGAGTGCTGGGATGACAGGCATGAGCCACCATGCCCCACACTGTGGTATGTGGTACTGACTGCTGGTGGGCCTGAGCCACCATGCCAGGTATTGCTGTATGTGATTACTGGGATCAAACCAGGGACCTTGCGCTTGCAGGCACCAGAGCCACTGAGGTAAATCCCCAGCCTGACCTGAAGGTTTTTGTTGACAGCTCACTCCATGTTACTTTTTATTTTGCTTTTTTTTTTTTTAACATTTACTATAATGGCAGTGAGAGTTTTTATTTATTTTTTATTTTTATTTTTTTTTTGAGACAGGTTCTCGCTTTGTAGTTCAGGCTGGCTCTGAGCTCACTCTGTAGCCCAGGCAAGCCTTGAACTCAGCAATCCTCCTGTCTCTGCCTCCCAAGTGCTGGGATTATAGGTGTGAGCCACCACGCCCGGTTGAGAGTTTTTATTTTGCTCTTGGAAAACAAATGTTTACTATACTGCCAGGTGTGGTGGCTCATGCCTGTCATCCCAGCACAGGAGGATTGCTGAGTTCGAGGCTTGCCTGGGCTACAGAGTGAGCTCAGAGCCAGCCTGAACTACAAAGTGAGTCCCTGTCTCAAAAAAAAAAAAAAAAAATGTTTACTATAACTGTAGCGAGAGTGGATCTTTTTCAGCTGTTACACATTCCTGAGACCATGGGCTCCATGTTTGCATTTTTTAACTTAAGGAAGAAAAGGTTTAAGAAATCATGTTCTTCTGGCATAGTCTGCATACAGTAAAATGCCCCTTCTTTCAGAGTTTGAGTTGTCAGTCACGTAACCAGTGGTGCCTTGCAGATGCAGAGGAGTTCCACCACCTGGAAGAACTCCGCCTGGGACTGGGTGGTTGTTGTTTTCTCTGGTTTTATAATCAGCCTCTCCCTCCACCTCAGTCCCAGGAAACTTCTCATCTCTACTTTGCGCCCGTGGTCTTGTCTTCTTCAGAATGTTATTTCCGTGGGGTCCCGTTGAGCACAACCCAGAAAGTGAGCCTGTCTTCTCTCAGATTCCCCAGTGCACTTCCGGTGCATCGGTTGCAAAGTGGTTGGGGTGTGTCTGGAGCTCCTCCTTGTTGTTGCTGAGGAGTATCCCACCCTTCAGGTGCAATGTCGCCGTTCGTCATTCCCCAGCAACTGCTCCCAGTTCTGTGCTGATTTTTGTGTGTGCATAAATTTTCACTTCTCATGCGACAATATCTAGGAGTGGTATTGCTGGGTGTTATGGGATTATATATTTAACCTCCTGAGGAACCGTCCCATTGTATTTTATTCCTACCAGCCATATTTGGGAGTTGCTCTTTTATTTTTATCTTATTGTAATTTAATTTAATTTAATTTTTATTTATTTATTTTTTTGAGACAGTCTCACTTTGTAGTTCAAGCTGACCCTGAATTCAGTACGTAGCCCAGGCGAGCCTCAAACTCAGCAATCCTCCTGCCTCTGCGTCCCTAGTGTTAGGATGATGGGTGTGAGCCACCATATCCGGCACTGTGGTATGTGGTACCAGGGATCGAACTCGGACCTTGTGCTTTTGAGGCAGATGTCAGAACTACTGAGTTAAACCTCTGGCCCCTGGGAGTTGGTGTTTTGTGGGGTGCTGTGCTCTTGCCAAGATTTGGGGAAGATTGTTTTCTGTTTGAGTCATTCTGATAGGTGGATAAGGGACTTGGTGTCAGTCTTCAAATACCTGTGCCTGTGGTCCCCAGGGGAAATCTAGGGTCAGTGGAGGAAGCACACAGATAATAACCGGAAAAGAGGTCAGATGGGCTCGCTGCAAACTGGTGCATTCTGGACCGGGAAGGACTTCAGGCTTAGTGAGGTCTGAGGGGCTGGCTCCCACCAGGATGGTGTCCAGAACACCTTTCAACCATGAAATGCAAGTAAACACAAAAAGTCTTTGTAACTGAGTGGAGGTGGGAAGGATTTTCAGTAACACTTGCTGTTATTTTTAAAAATTATTTTTCACAGTGCCAAAAGTCTGTTTGGAAAGTAAGGGGTGAACAAGTATGGGGACAGCTTGCTGTTATTGTAGAACCCGTGCTTTAGCACGTCTTGGGACTTTCTTGGGGTCCCTCTGCGTCCTCTTGAGTCTCTTCTCCCTCCCTTGTTTGGGGACACTTGTGCTGAGGCCAAGTGAGAGAGTGTGGCACCTTGGGTCTCAGCGCCACTTTACGCCGTTGTGAGGTGGTCCTCTCTCCCAGAAAGGGGGATGCTGGAGACTCCTCCTTCGGGGCGGTGCCATCGCATGCCAGCTCACGTTTTGATACCTGCCCACAGGGACCACCGGGAAGGCACCGTCCCCGCTGCCCCTCCCCGCGGACCAGCAGGTGAACGAGAAGGTGGAGAACCTCTCCATTCAGCTGCAGCTGATGACCCGGGAGAGGAATGAGCTGCGCAAGCGCCTGGCCTTCGCCACCCACGGGGCGACCTTCGACAAGAGGTAGTCATCCCACGAGGTTTGGCTCCCCGCCCTGTGGGCTGGTGTCCCTCTCCTGACGCCAGAGCTGTGACCCCCGGGCACGTCCAGGGAGCTCCTGGCACACAGGCTCTGTGGCTGGGGGTCACCGTGTCTAAACCTTGTGTCCCGAGACGCTCCCCAGAGGCAGCACTTGGCACAGGCCTTTTTTGCTTCCTCCAAATAAAAATCAGAACGTGCTTTGGTGCCTCTTGCCGGTTGGTCGGCAGGCCTCCAGATGGCCGCTCCCCGTCAGGGCCCCTGCCTTCCAGCCCTGGGGACAGCACTCTCCCTTCTTTGTCCCATCCGCCGTGTCCCACTGCTGGGCCCGCGGGGTGCACCCCTTCACCTCACTGCCTTCCCGAAGGCCAGGCCCGCCTCAGCGTTAGGTGCCGCTTTCAACAGTTAGTTCACACACTAGTCCTTCTCTGCCCTGAGCGACTGAGGCAGGTGCGTTGCATCCAGAGCCCTTGTCATTTGGGAGAAATGCTTTGCTGTTCTTGTGGGGATTCAGAGGCAGAGAGCAGGACCCTAGGTGGGTCAGAGACAGGGTCTGTGTACCTGCAGGATCTGCGAGGACTTCTGCAGGAGGAGAAGGGACAGAGAGCAATTTATTCTTTAGCTCCTGTGCTGCTGGGGACTTGGTTTGAACACTTTAAAGCCCTATCCTGCAGGCGCATCCAGGGCCTGTGTTTCTGGGGACTGTGCCTCTGACATATAGGTACGTGACAGTCACAGGCTGATCGTGGCCTGCTTGCTATAAAGGGTTATTGCAACATAGCCACGTTCACTCATCTACATCTTGTGTGTAGCCGCTTTTGTGCTCAAAGGTAGAGTCAAGCGGTTACATCAGATAAGTGTACAGCCCACCAGCTTCAAAGTGTTTACTTTCTGGCCTGATGACCATGCTGTAGAGGAGCTGTCAGACTTAGGCATGCACCGAAATGCCCCTGCGAGTTTGTTCAAGCCCCGGTTGCTGGTTGTTCCCACTTCCTTGCAGAGCACACGACTTAGAGGGTCTGTGGCTAAGCGCAAGAATTTGCTTTTCTGTTTTATTTTATTTTTTTATGTTCACTTGTTTAGTCTAGACTGCCTTGAACTCACTGGGTGGTGCAGGTGGGCCTCTTAATTCCCTGTTCTTCTACCTCTGCCTCTCCCTGAGTGCTAGGATCACTGTTTTGTGCCATCGTGCCTGGCTTTTCTGACCTTTCCCCGGTGATACCCATGTTACTGGGCTGAGAATCCCACCTCAGACCCACCGCTCTTGGCCAGTGTTCTCAGGCTTGGCTGCGTTTGGAATCCCCCCGGGGACTTTCAAACCAGTCCTAGGGGTGTCTCTCAGTGGCCAAGCACTTCAGCATGTGTGAGTCCCTGGACTGGAGCTCAAAGCTGGAAACAAGAAAAGCCTGCCTGTGTGGGTCTCACCCCCAGAGATCCTGCTGTGATCTGTCCATGCATTGGTATCTGGAGGTGCCCGAGATGGAGAATCTGTGCTCCGAAGACGGGAGGAACCTCCTCCCAGGTTTCGGGTGGCCCCTCCTCAGTCCTCCAGTCACGTGCAGAGGGCTCAGTCCATCTGCAGGATCCTGCTTCCTCTGCTGGGTGGGACAGCGGAGCCGAGTTTAACAAGCACCGGGAAGAGCCAGGATGTGGGAGCTGCCGGGCTGGGCTGGTCCAGGGCTCAGCCCCTGGTCGGCGTGAATCTCGGGGTTGGTGTTCATGGGCGTTTGCTCACGGGCCAGGCCCTACCGTAGGCTGAACCCCGACTATGAGAGGCTGAAGATCCAGTGTGTACGGGCCATGTCGGACCTGCAGAGTCTGCAGAACCAGCACACCAATGCCTTGAAGAGGTGCGAGGAGGTGGCCAAGGAGACCGACTTCTACCAGTGAGTGCGCCTGGCGGGCCCACCACCTGCCCGTCCTCTGTCCTCTCCTCTGTCTCTGCACCCGAGCCAGAGCTTCTGGTTCTAGTCCTGCCCCTGCTTCGGCCTCTCAACTGGCAGTGAGCGCCATGATTTTGAGCCTTATTTGCCCTCTTCTGAAGCCCAGCAGAGAGGGCGGCTGTTCGCGGCAGGCAGCAGACCAGAGCTGGTCTCTAGAATCTGTCATAGCATCACTGCGGCCTGTTGCCGTGGTGTAGGCAGAGGCAGGTGTGCTCTGCTCTTTTTCCTGGAGCCGCTCTGAGGTTCTTTGTCCACGTGCTAGTGTTTTCCCCCACCTAGTACCTAGAGCTGCCATGTCTGTAGCAGGTGGGGCTTGTTTTCTTTCCTTGGAGATACACGTGCACTTCCATTATGCTGTCAGGTATTTAAAACGTGGTTGGAGTTTTAAATGGTATGGTGGCGCGTGCCTGTCATTCCAGCGTGTGGAAGGCTGAAGCAGGAGGATTGCTGAGAGTTCAACACCAGCCTGAGCTATAAAGCAAGACTCTCTCAAAAAAATAAAGTAACATAAAATGAAATGAAATAAAATAGAAAGAATGTGATTGTTTGCAGGCTTTGGCTTAGCCGCTATGGGCTCCTGTCGGGGTCCTTATGGGGTTTGGGACTGCGGGAACTGGTGATGCCTGCAGGTGGGGTCGGAGGCCGGCTGGGGTCACATCCTGGGGATGTGTCTCAGCACTCTTCATAGCCGGCTCCTCAGTGACCAGACTCAGCTGAAGGACGACGTGGACATGCTGCGGCGGGAGAACGGGCAGCTGCTGCGGGAGCGGAACCTGCTGCAGCAGTCCTGGGAGGACATGAAGCGGCTGCACGAAGAGGACCAGAAGGAGATTGGCGACCTCCGGGCCCAGCAACAGCAGGTAGGACCGGGTGGCCGGGCTGGGCGGGCCAGGGGTGTCAATACGCACCTGTCCACTTGGACTGTCCCTGTGGCTTCATTTGTCTGGGACTTGGGCCTCATGGGAGATACTAGGACAGGTGAGCAAAATCTCAGTCCTCACTGTCCTGGATTGGAAGCTGCGCCCCACAAAGGGGACAGGCGTGGGTCACAGACTCACACGCACTCCACGCAGCCCAGCGTGTCTTGGGGCTGTGAGAGGTGTACTCTGTGAGGCCCTGTGCTGGCTGGAGCAGAGGCTTTGGGTCTAGGGTTTGGGGTCTGTGGTTTGTTTTCTTTGTGTGGATCTTGCAAGGTTAAGTTGAGGAGAAGCGTGGACATGTTCGAGGCCTGTGCAGGTGGACAGGAGCAGTTTTCCCTGTTTCTCTCTGGGATCGTGCCCTGCCATGCACCGTGCTCTCTTCATTGTGCCCTGCCAGGGCCTTGACTTCTGAGTGTGGCTTTCAGCATAGCCGAAACTGTCCCAGTGCCTAGGGGTTTGCAGCTGGGGACTTTGCTGAGGAGAGAGTGAGTTCTTCGAGCACCGTGGCCCAGCCTGACCCAGCAGAGGGCATTAGCCAGAGACTTGGGGCTTGGCTAAAACAAAGTTTGTGCATAGTAATAATCCAAACTCATCTATTAATTTAGCATTATGTTATCTTCATTACTTTTTTGGGGGTGGTACTGAGGCTTGAACTCAGGAACTATGCTTGCGAGGCAGGCGCAGTACTACTCAGCTAAATCCCCAGCCTTTCCATTGCTTTCTTTGCACTTATAATTTTTTTTTTGAGACAGAGTCTCACTTTGTAGTTCAGGCTGACCCTGAGCTCACTATATAGCCCAGGCAAGCCTGGAACTCAGCAATCCTCTGGCCTTTGCCTCCTGAGTGCTGGGATTACAGCTGTGAGCCACCACGCCCAGCACTGTGGTATGTGGTACTGATTGATGGTGGGCGAGAGTCACCACACCCAATATTGTTGTATGTGGTTACTGAGGATCAAATCAGGGACCTTGTGCTTGCTACGCAGGTGCCAGAACCAGTGAGCTAATCTCAGGCCCTGCATTTAGAATTTAAAAAAAAAATTTAATAGTGACACTATTGTAAATCCTTAGAAAATTTGCAAGGGGTGCTCAGCCCCTTCCTGTATGTCATTTAGAAATTTTCTAACTTTATGCCTGGTGACACTCTGATGCACTAAGGCATATATCTTACGGAATGCAAATGCTCATGCTCACCTAACCGGTACTGCTGTTCTGTAGGAAAGGAACCAGTCAGGATAAAGTGTGCTATAGTTGTCATGGCTCCTTGGCTTCTTCCGATTAGGCACAGTCCCTCAGGCCTTCTTTGCCCTTTATGACCTTGGTGCCTTGGAAGGCTACCGGCCAGTTATTTGCAGGCTTTCCCTCAGGGTGGCTGTGTTTGAGCCTCCTGGATTGATTCTGCCTGGGTGGTGGCTGGGACTGACACAGGGGTGATGCTGTGACCTCCTTCTGCGTCCTGCACCCTGGGGTTTTATTTGGTCACTTGACCACAGTGGTGCCCCTGTAGCAGTCCCTGCCTCCCTCTTCATGGACTCGTGGTTTCTGGAACCACTGAGCTAAATCTCTGGTCCTGGTTCCTGTTATTCTTGATCTGTTCACTCGCTACAGAGTGCCCCAGTATGTACCACCTGCAGCCCCTTCATGGCCCTCCCGTGCCCGCTGCTCCTTGTCCTTTGTGGGTCCTCACGCCCCACACCTTCCTTTCACCTGTCCTTTGATACCCTCAGGGGATGAGTCCCTCTTCGTCCAGACTCCAGCTCTGATCTCGCTGTGCCCCATCCAATAGGATTAAGTTTAAATTGTTTAAAAAGAGGGAGCATATTGCTTTCTGTTTAAACCCAGGGTCTTTGGGCTGAGCTATATCCCCAGATGTAAGAGTCTGAGACAGTTCTTTCCTACGTATTAAATTGTCCAGGCTGGACTCAAACTTGTGACCTTCCTGACTCAGCCTCCCAGAGTACTGGGATTATAGGCATGCAGGCACTACCATAGCCAGTCTTTGCAGTATTTTTTTTTTTTTTTGAGACGGTCTCGCTTTGTAGTTCAAGCTGGCCCTGAGCTCACTATGTAGTCCAGGCAAGCCTTGAACTCAGCAATCCTCCTGTCTCTGCCTCCCAAGTGCTGGGATTACAGGCATGAGCCACCATGCCTGGTACTGTGGTATGTGGTATTGATTGCTGGTGGGCATAAGTCTCCACGCCCAGCATTGTATGTGGTTACCGGGGATCGAACTCAGGACTTTGCGCTTGCAAGGCAGGCGCCAGAACCACTGAGCTAACCCTCCAGCCCAAGTCTTTGCAGTCTTAAGCCACAGAAATAACTACTGTGAGTACCATGAATATGTTGTCAGCAAGAAATCTGAGATTTCTTTCTGTATGTGTGAAATCCCTTGCAGCTTACTGATGCATTTTATAAGATAGAACCTGTTTTTTTCTTAACATATCCGTGTGCATCATTCTGTCTTAATACAAATTCTTCTTCATTCTGTTGTAGAGTATTGAGTTACATAAAAGCACTGTAATTCTGAAATTGATTTAACCAGTCTGCTATTGACCGACCCTTGGGCTATTTCCGGTATTTTCCATTATGAACTATATCCTATTGGAAAGCTTGCTTTGGAGGTTATTTTCTCTCCCTGATGTTTGAGATCTTCCATGGATTACCCACGGCCGAGTGAGTGATGCACAGTGAATGTACTTGCGCCTATCAAGAGCCCCTTCTTCGAGTCCTCTGCCTAGGGAACATGGCTATGTGCAGTCAGGCCAAACACTGGGGGCGGAGGTTGGTATTTACCTGGGGCTGAGACTTAGGGTCCATGATGGCAAAGTTCTCAGGGGGAACTGTGTGCAGGGCAAGGCAGCTGGGGGCTGCAAGCCCTGTGGGGAGCTGTGCAATTGCCCCATATACTCACTGTGTGACTTCCAGGAAGCTGTTGTTCACTGCCCGTCCCCACTGAGGGCACAGAAGAGTGGGGGTGCTGTTGGAGTAGTGTGCAGTATTGCATGAGATGGATGTCAAGGAGAGATCCTGGGTAGTGCCATCCGCTGAATTCCTTGCAGGCCTTTTTTCCCAGCAGGTCCACAGAGCCTCCAAGAATAGGTGCATTAAAGACTGCAGTTTTCAGGTTATTAGGAGCAGAAACATCCCTCCAAAGAAGCCCTTTGGAGGAAGCCAGTGTTTGAAGCATGTGAAGAGGGTGGTGGGCTGGAGATATAGCTCAGGGGTTCCGGTGCCTGCCTCACAAGCACAGGGTCCTGAGTTTGATCCCGGTAACCACATACAGTGCTGGGCGTGGTGACTCATGCCCACCAGCAGTCAGTACCACATACCACAGTGCTGGGCGTGGTGGCTCACGCCTGTCATCCCAGCACTCGGGAGGCAGAGACAGGAGGATTGCTGAGTTCCAGGATTGCCTGGGCTCCATAGTGAGCTCAGGGCCAGCCTGAACTACAAAGCGAGACCCTGTCTCAAAAAAAAAAAAAAAAAAAAAAAAAAAAGAGGGTGGTGAGGATTTTGTTCCCTTCCCTGGACTGAGGGGTGACTGTCCGTGGGGGCTTCCTCTCTCTGTCCCAGCACCCTGAATTTACTCCTTGCTCTCTGCCTGCCACTCTCAACTCAGCTCAGTTAACCTTTGCCTTGGAGCTGAGCTTGGGTTTTGTTTCATTTGAGAGATTCATGATCATAAATGTGATTCTGGCTTCTTAGTCCCAGGGAATCAGTCTCACAGCCAGGCCTCCATGGTGCTCAGTGTAGAAGACTGGACTCATGGTTGTTATGGAGGCAACTGTCGTGGAAAGCACTGGCCTTTGTGCCTGTGTGAAGCCCTTGCTAAATTGCCATCATTATTGTTATCTTCTAGGCTTCTGTCTGGTGTGAAATCCTGGAGGCCATGGAGAAATTAGAGCCTCATGCATTGCTGGTGGGAATGGAAATGTTGCAGCTATTGAAATACAATGTGGCAATTCCTCAGGGTTAAACATTATTTGCCAGGTGACCTAGCACTCCTTCTAGGTGGGTACTTGGGGGAACTGAAAGCTGAGGCCCACACAGATGCTAGCAGGCAGCAATGTGCACAGCAGCGCCACCCTAGTGGCCAGCAGGGGAATGACCCAAATGTCCATCAGCTGATAATGAATAAGTAGCTGTGGCACATCCCTTCCAGGATCATAGCATAGCCATGATATGTATGAAAATGCAACAGAACCCTCAGACCATTATTGCAAATGTGTCATCTTTCTTTTACTGTAACAGATATCTGGAACAATCTGTTTATAAGAAGGAAAGGTTTACTTGGGCTCTGGACTTTAGAGGTGTTGGTCTGTGGTGTCTTGGGTCTGTGGGGAGGCAGTACATCATGGTGGGAGCACAGAGTAGTTAGGAAACAAAGAGACAAAGGGGCCAGAATCCTGGGTTCCCCTCCAGAACATACTTGCCTCCTTCCACTAAATCCTGGTAGCAGGCCTTGAACACATGAGGGCCATTTGGGGAAAGAAACTAGTCCTAACGTACTACATCCTATGATTCCAAGTATGTAAAGATGGGTTAAGAAACAGGCTGGGGGATGGGAGAATGAAGGATATCTTTGATGAATATAGGTTTGTTTCAGGTGTGATGACTTTTTTTTTTTTTTTTTTGAGACAGGGTCTCGCTTTGTAATTCAGGCTGGCCCTGAGCTCACTATGTAGCCCAGGCTAGTCTCAAACTCCTGTCTCTGCCTCCTGAGTGCTGGGATTATAGGTATGAGCCACCACGTGCTGTGCTGTGGTATGTGATATTGATTGCTGGTGGGTGTGAGCCACCACACCCAATAGTGTTGTATGTGGTTACCAGGGATCGAACTCAGGACCTTGCGCTTGCAAGGCAGGCGCCGGAACCACTGAGCTAAATCTCCGGCCCGATGACTTTTTTTTTTTTTTTGGAGACAGGATCTCTGTGTGTAGTCTAGGCTGGCACTGAATCATTTTGTAGCTCAGGCTAGCCTTCACTTTGATGATCCTCCTGACTCAGCTTCTTAAGTGTTGGGATTACAGGCATGCACCACCATGTCCAGCTCTGGGTTGATGAAATTGTTCGGGAATTACATAGTGGTGGTGGTTGCCCAGCCTTGTGCATTCGTATTCTTGTACATATACCAAAAATCCATTGAATTCCACATTTTAAAGGGATAAATTGTATAGGGTATCTTACCAGCTCATAAAAATACAAAACAATTTTCCCTTATGAGATAAAATTTCCTTTTATGAATGCTCCTCATTCTCTGGCTTCCTGAGGACTGACATGGCTTTTACAAACACTCCAACACTCTCCCCCATTTTCCCTTTTGTGTTCATCCCACAAATGATGTTGGAAAGTCTTTTTCCCATTCCCCCATCCCATTCCTTCCTCTCCTGTCTTTTGTAGCGGTGGTGTCAATGGGTGCCGGGGTAGCAACTGAATCAGCACTGGTCACTGAAGTTCCTTGGGTGGGTTCTGTTGGGTGCTGCTCTTTGGTGAGTCCCATGTGTGGACCCGCCAGGTAGTCTGCAGCTGCCAGGCCCCTGCTGTCTCTGGCTGGCCTTCACCTTCACTGGGGCCTGGGGCAGGTGCCCGGCTTTGTGATGTCTGGGTGGTCAGGAGGCCAGGGGCAGAGGAAACAGGGAATGTGGGGTGTGACACAGGTTTGCTCCCCCCAGGGCCCCAGGTCAAGGGTCAGCCTCCCTGGACAAGGCTGGTTTTGTTGCGTGGTTCCTCCCATGCCTTGTAAACTTGAAGAGGCCCTTGCAGGGTAAATGGTGCTGTTTGACTTGCATGTTTGCTTGAAGGATTTGTGGGGCCTCCTCGCCCTCCACATGCTTTATCTCAGAGGAAGTGAAGCAACCCTGGGTGGGGGGTGGCCCTGGAGTACTTGAGAGGAGCAGACAGGTGCTTTGTCCTCTGTGTGTGTGACGGGGGAGAGGGCCGAGGGCCCTGGTTCTGTCTCCACTGTCAGTCTGTGTGCGCCATCTTGGATTCCTATGGGCTACATTCAGGATGCCCGGGAGATCTGGGGCTCGAGTGGCAGGCTGTGGCTTGGGAGGGAAGAGGATATGTTTGTATCATTCATTCTTCAATAAAACAATTAACATTCTTTGATTAAAAATTTTTTTTCAAACAATACTGAAGTTACCTGTCCCCACCTCAACCCTAGTCTAACTATAGAAATGGCCAACTTCTGTGAGACCCACTTACTATATCCTTCCACAGTTTTCTGGGGAGCAAATCTATGGCCACCCCCACATTCCGTTTCCTCTGCCCCTGGCCTCCTGACCACCCAGAAATCTCAAAGCCGGACCTTGCCCCAGATCCTGGTAAAGGTGAAGGCCACACACAAAATTCTGTTTTTATTTTCTGGAATGTACCTTGCTTTTTTTGTCTCTTAACCCTAAATTGTGTCATGAGTTTCTCATGTTTTCCTTCCATTTGAACACCTGGCAAAGTTGTTTCAATAGTGTTTTCCACGTGTGAGGTGTTTCATCAACCTTTTTCCTTATCATACATCATTTTTAAGTGGATACTTATATGTCTTTATGTTGTTTTGAACATGCATTTTAAAATTGGATTCTTGGAAATGAAATTGCTAGTCCCAAGGTATTGCAATTTTTCTTCCACATATTCCTCCAGTTTTTAACCTAAGAAACTCAGAAGGCTGAGTTTCTTCTCTCCACCTTCTGTTTTCAAGTTGTCCTTTTTTTTTTTCTTTTGTAATTCATGAGAGCTGAGGTTCTTTTCCCAGTTGTCTCAGATATTCTGCCTTGGCTGAAACTGTGTGTGCACATCAGTATTGATGTGCCTGTGTGGGAGTCTGTACACCAGGAACACAATCATCTCCTTCTCCTTCTCCTTCTCCTTCTCCTTCTCCTTCTCCTTCTCCTTCTCCTTCTCCTTCTCCTTCTCCTTCTCCTTCTCCTTCTCCTTCTCCTTCTCCTTCTGCTTCCTCTTCTAAACTTTCTCCTCCTCTTCTTCCCCTTCTCTCCCCTCCCTCTCCTCCCTTTTTTTTTTTTGTGGTTCTCAGGATTGAACTCGCTCGGGCCCTTGTGCTTCCAAGGTAGGTGTGATATCACTTGAGCGAAATCCCTGGCAAGAGCATAGTCTTCTAAAAACGAGTGGGAAAAAAAATCTCAGTCTAACAGTAGGCTTGTCCTTTAGAGCTTCAGAATTCACTGTGACTAGGTGTTGTGGGCATGAGGAGCAAGGTCTCCTCATGCTGCCTTCTTATCTGGAGAACTGTCCAGGCTATGGAAGAAATCATGGGGGAAACAGCACAGTGCCCAGCTCTCTCCAAGGTTTCTTCTGACCCCAGGACCCCACTGCATTATCAAAGCTGGACAGAGAAGATCCCTGGGCCTACTCTGGGATTTTTCCTGATCTTCCCTGTCTTCTCAGGGACTTGTGGTGCATCACGGCAGCCTGAGTAAGACCTGAGGTGTCAGGAATTGTAGCGCAGCCCTAGTTTAAGCTCCTCAAGTGATGGCATTTGGAGGACTGTGTCCCAGTGAGGAAATGCCAAGCCATGGTGACTCCGGATTTTATTGTGGTGTGGTGAAGGGGCCTCCCCTTAGTGAAGGCCAGACCACAGTTTGCATCATTTCAAGGGAGCCTTAAAAATCAGTTTTGTGGGCCAGACATAGAGCTCAGTGTTGTCGTGTGTGCATGCCTGCCTGGCAAGTGCAAGGTCCTAAGTAAGATGGCCAGCACCAAAAAAAAAAAACAAAAAAACAAGTTTTTTTGTATTTTAAGGAAGTTAAGAGGCAGGAGAGTTGTAGGAGCACCTTGGGCTGCCCTACTCAGCGCTGCCACCTTGTGGGAAGCTCAGGGAATGTCAATAGTGCCTTGGTTCGTCAGTAACTCGACTCCTGGGCCACTTGGGTTCTCACCTGGCACAGAGGCTGCTTAGAGAATGAAACGTTAGAATTCAGTTTTATTGGAATTTTGAGATACTGTCCACCACTCCAGGCAGTCCAGTGTAGAAGCTGGATATTTTCTAGACATGTGTGAAAGGTGGCAGGGGTCGACCAGATGTCTGGGGCTCTCTCCTTCAGCTGGGTGTGCTGTGCCCTTGTAGGATGTCCTTCTGGCCTTGCTGTGGTGTGCACCACTGGACAGTGTCCTTGGTACTCTCTAGCTGTCACTCTCTGTTCGTGGACAAATTCAGGCATCCTGAGTTCATTCAGCCTTCTAGCACCCAGTTCTCATCGGTCAGGTATTTGTGGAAGAGAATAAGGTTATGTGTCCATTTCACACCTTCCGCAGAAACATATTCCAAGTAGTGTAAAGGTTTAAATGGGAAATATAAAACCCAAATACTTTTTGGGAAACAATAGCAGGAGAGAGTTTTTTTCTTATTTTTTTTACCTCAAGGAAGGAAGAATTTCTTAAATCACATCATCAAGGAAATAATTAATAGATTTTATCATATTAAATTGTGAAACTTTAGCATCAGAAAGACATCAGAAGCAAAATTAGAAGTCATTTTGATGGAGAGATGCTTATAATAACTATTACTAGGAAATAGTGCCTGGAATTTAAAAATAACCCCTAGAGATAGAAGGAGGGAAAAAGAGGAAGAGAGAGGGAGGGAGGGAGGAAGAGAGGAGCCAGAGGACAGGAAAAGGTAATTCAGAGAAGAGAAAGTATATGTAATCCATACAAAGAGTTTTTTAGTCTGTCTAGAGGTCAGTAATATGAATTTTAAAATCCACATTTTTTTGTTCAAGATTGGTCAATAAGCCAGGCATGGTGGCACATACTTGGGAGGCTGAGGCAGGAGGATGACCCCAACTTCAAGACCAGCCTGGGCTACATAGTATATTCATGGATTCATGGCCAGTCTGAACTATGTAGCAAGACCCTGTCTCAAAAAAAAAAAAAAAAAAAGGAAGCAAGATATATCATATACTGGTACAAATTCCTTATGATGAATGTTATCATTTATGTATGTCTAAAATGTACCAATAATTTTTTAGGGGGTAATAGGGATCAAAATTAGGGCCTTGCACTTGCCAGGCAGGTGTGGCACTATTGTGGTACATCCATAGCCTACCAATAAATGCTTTGTTTAAAAAAAAAACGGAGGATTAGCTCAGTGGTTCCGGCGCCTGCCTCGCAAGCGCAAGGTCCTGAGTTCGATCCCCGGTAACCACATACAATGCTGGGTGACTCACGCTCACCAGCAATCAATAACACATACCACAGTGCCGGGCGTGGTGGCTCATGCCTGTAATCCCAGCACTTGGGAGGCAGAGACAGGAGGATTGCTGAGTTCGAGGCTTGCCTGGACTACATGGTGAGCTCAGAGCCAGCCTGAACTACAAGGCGAGACCCTGTCTCAAAACAAAACAAAACAAAACAAAACAAAACAAAACAAAACAGGGTCAGAGATTTAGCTCAGTGGTTCCAGTGCCTGCCTCACAAGTGCAAGGCCCTGAGTTTGATCCCAGTAACCACATACAATGCTGGGCGTGGTGACTCACACCCACCAGCCATCAATACCATATACCACAGTGCCAGTTGTGGTGGCTCACGCCTGTAATCCCAGCACTCGGGAGGCAGAGGCAGGAGGATTGCTGAGTTCGAGGCTTGCCTGGGCTACATAGTGAGTGATCTTAGGTCCGGCCTGAACTACAAAGCAAGACCCTATCTCAAAAAAAACCAAAGAAAACCAAAAACAAACAAAAAAAAACCAGATTGGCCGATATGAGATATTATATTTTTTGTTTGAGATTGGTCAGTGCTTAAAGAAAAATCACCATTTGACAAGAGTGAGGAAGTGGAAGGACTACTAGGAACAAAACAAAATATGGTCAGCCACACAGTGAAATGTCAGCTTGAAAGGGAAGACATTCAACCCATGCCAAAACAGGTGACTCTTGAGAACATTCTGCTAAAAGCAGTAAGCGAGACACCAAAGGACAAATACTGTGTGACTGTACTAATGTGAACTATCTAAAGTAGTGGGCTTTGTGGACTCAGAACATAGGAGTAGGTGGAATTTAGGAGATGCTGAGTTTCAGTTTTGTAAGATCAAGAAGTTCTGGAGATTGAATCTATGGGAGATACAAATGTGAACTACTGAACTGTGTGCTTGGTTGTCTAAATGAATGAGTTGGCTGTGGTATTTCCACACATACATGTGTTATGCATTGATCTTGTCCCTTGTATTACTGTAGAAATTCAAAGAAAGGATCACTAGGAATTACTTTGAAACCTACATGCTAGCGAATTGGAAAGTCTGCTAGAAAGGGACAGATTTGTGGACACACGTGACCTACCAAAATTGAACAAAAGAATATAAAAACCTGAACAGACCAATAAAAAGTAATGAGATTGAATCAGTAATAAAATATATCCCAGCAAAGAGAAGCCCATGACTAGATGGCTTCCCTGCTGAATTTTATGAAAACTTTGTTAGAGGAACTAACTCCAGTGCTTCTCAGACTACTCCATGGAATTGGTGGTGTTCACTGGGCATGGTGGCTCATGCCTGTCATCCCAGCACTCAGGAGGCAGAGGCAGGGGGATTGCTGAGTTCGAGGCTTGCCTGGGCTATACAGTGAGTTTAGGGCCAGCCTGAACTACAAAGCGAGACCCTGTCTCAAAAAAAAAAAAAAAAAAATTGGTGGGTGCTTTCCAACTTAGTCTTTGAGGCCAGCATCACCCTGCTACCAAGATGTGACAAAAGTACATTAAAAGAAAACTGTAGGCCAACATCTCTGATGAACAGACATGAAGCTTTTTACTGCCTAAGGAACCCACCCACCACTCTTTAAAATGAGTTTTATATTTTGGTGTCCTCTTACTGTCTCTTTGAAAGGAAGAGTTCTGCTTTAGGAAAATGAGGAGGAGGAGGAGGGTGACTGAGTGCTTGTGAGGTGGGCGTTTCCTCCAGAGTCTGCAGTCCAGGGATCTAATCCTAGTTCTCAGGGAAGTGAACTCTGTAATTCTGATTTTTCAGTCAGCTCCTCTTCTGCCTCTTTGGCTGGGTTTAGGAAGCTGATGCCTCTGAGGAAATGTTCCGCGGCCCCAGGTCCTGGTTCTCCGGAAGGGCACGAAGATCGTGTGATAGCTCGGGCCTCACATGCTTCGAGCTAGGCCACTGGAACTGCCGGGCTAAAGCAGGCCTTTCCAGTTCTGTCCTGTCATTTGAGAAATAAGGAAACTGAAACCCTTGAGGGGGATGACTCACGAAGGCTCAGGTCCCCGGGATGCTCAGCGGAAGCTTGCAGGCTCCAGCAGCCTCTTCATTCATCTTGAGTCCCCCGTCATCACCAAAGCTAACCTTAGCTCCTGTTATTTAGGGTAGGACACTCCCTTGCTGTGCAGATTTGCACGGATTCCTGTCTTGTCTTCGCCTCCTCCTCCAGCCCAGCAGGCCGCTGTTTGTTGCTCCATCTTGCCCTTCTCACTGTTCCTAGCTAGCACCTGGTGGTTCTGCCCCAGGGCCTTTGCACCCCCTCACCGGTCCGTGGTCAGGCGTACTCTTGGCTTCTCGTCATCTGCATGTGGGCTTAGAAGTCACCCTCTTAGAGAAGCAGGCTCAGGCCTTAACTTCTCTTACAGCCTTCCATTCTACTCCTCAGAAGTCTCTCCAGCCTGTTAACCTATATTTAATTAAAAAAACACAGACTGTGTGTCCTACCTAGCACCCAGTACACCATTTGGGGTACTTACTTTTGTGGTCCCCAATACTATCTCCAGGTTCTTTGATTTGCTAGGAGGATTCAGTGTATAATTGTGCCCAGTGGCTAAAATTTATAATCATGAGACCCAAAGGCCTGGGAAAATATATGGGGCGAAGTCCAGAGAAAGCCGGGTGTACGGTTCCTCAGTCCTTGTCAGGAAGGGTCTCGCCCCGGGTATGCTTGTTTCCCCCAGCTCGGAACTGTCCTGGCACTTGTACAGTGGTCACCTCCAGGGAGGCCCGGGGACACTCAGCACCTGAGCTGCTGGGGGCGCTGATCGTATCGAAGATCCAGACTCACCGAAGAGAGCAGGTGTTCAGCCCACACCGTGCAGTCTGTGCGTCAGTTCGGGGAGATGTGTATCAGCGCAGAGAGCTGTTTACCCTCAGGTTCCCAGGCGCCAGTCAGGACATGGCCTCGAAAGGGGACTTCTCTCAGGGTGGGAGCCTCAGGCCAGCCGGGTGCACTTTTCCAAGGATGAACAGCAAGCAGCCAGGAGAACCAGACTGCAAGACCCCCGAACGCATGAGGCTAACCCCACCACCCCAGTTGTCCGCAGCCTGCAGTACGGTAAGCGCACTCCTGCCCGTCCCCAGGTACTGAAGCACAATGGGTCGTCGGAGATCCTCAACAAGCTGTATGACACAGCCATGGACAAGCTGGAGGTGGTCAAGAAGGACTACGATGCCCTTCGGAAGAGGTACAGCGAGAAAGTGGCCATGCACAACTCGGACCTGAGCCGCCTGGAGCACCTCACGGAGGAGAACCAGCGGCTGCTGAAGCAGACGGAGATGCTGACCCAGCAGCGGGACACGGCCATCCAGCTGCAGCACCAGTGCGCCCTCTCCCTGCGGAGGTAGGAGCCACAGCCTGGCGGAGGAGCAGTGCG
This sequence comes from Thryonomys swinderianus, assembly GCA_004025085.1. NCBI lineage: Eukaryota > Metazoa > Chordata > Mammalia > Rodentia > Thryonomyidae > Thryonomys > Thryonomys swinderianus. The sequence goes on along the minus strand of PVIC010000932.1, from coordinate 61,503 downwards.
CACCACTGAGCTTTTCACCCAACAAACACTTCTGCCCAGGAAACTTTTTTTGGGGGGCACTTCATATGTCTTAGTGGTTAGGGTGCCTGCGTCTTAGGTCTCCCCCCGGAAAGTCACATGTCCAGAATTTCATTTTAATTAAGGGATGTTGTCTCTAAGGGTGGGGTCCCGCCCTCTGATGGTGTCACATGTCACAAGCGCGTGGGACGTTCCTGCAGTGCACAGTTAGCTCCCTGTGGCGCTCGCCATTGCATGGGGAAAGCGTCTCTGGGTGTAAGTTGGTTTGGGAGCTGCAGGGCAGAGCTCATGCGGGTGCCTTCTGCGGGACTTCTCAGAGCCTGCACTGTGGAGGCGTGGCCTGGACTCTGTGACCTCTGACCTCAGCCCATTGCCCAGATCGCAAGGCTGTGCTGTCCCCTTCTGTAAAATGGGGCCGGGTTGTTGGAGAAAATCATCAGTAAGGCCAGCTTTTGCTGTTCTGTGCTGTGATTCAGGTATTGCTTTCTGTTGTGATTTTTGCTTTCTTTCCTTCTTGCTTGCCTTTTTTTTCTTTTTTTTTTGAGACAGGGTCTCACTATGTCGTTTAGGTTGGTACTAATCTCATTATGTAGCCTAGGCTAGCCTTGAACTCTTGCCAGTCCTCCTGCCACACCTCCTGAGTGCTGGAATTGTAGGTGTGTGCCACCACAGTAGGTTCTGTTTTCTTTTTTTCAAAATGACGTAGCTTGATTTTGGAAGAAATGCGGGGTGATTTCTAGTTCTGCAGAGGGCGTGCAGTCCTCAGTTCACCTTCTGGCATTTATAAAAGGCTGAGAAAAATTCAGGCCCAGGGCACTGGAACTCCGTGACCAGTCTCCCTTGGGGGTGCTTTGAATGACCGCGCCGGAAACTTCATGCTTGACCATCCAGCGCTGTGGGGCTGGTGGGAGGGGCCGGAACAGCCGCCAGCCACGGGGCAGCTCTCGGCCCCTCCCACATCCCTGCCGCTCCCCACCCCCAGGTTCGAAGCGATCCACCACGAGCTGAACAAGGCCACGGCGCAGAACAAGGACCTGCAGTGGGAGATGGAGCTGCTGCAGTCGGAGCTGACGGAGCTGAGGACCATGCAGGTGCGCACAGCCCAGGAGTCGGAGAAGTACCGGGAGGAGCGAGATGCCGTGTTCAGCGAGTACAGGCTCATCATGAGCGAGCGGGACCAGGTCATCTCCGAGCTGGACAAGCTGCAGACCGAGGTGGAGCTGGCCGAGTCCAAACTCAAGAACAGCACGTCTGAGAAGAAGGCGGCCAGTGAGGAGATGGAGGCTCTGCGGCAGGTAGGCGGTGGTCGGTGGAGAGGTGGGTGCAGCGTGCTTGTAGCTGGGGGCTGGGATGTCTGAATGGAGGAACCAGCACCCAGGTTACTGCTGGGCTCGGGCTGCAGGGCAGAATGGGAGGGAGGCCCAACTGCTGTCCTGGATATCCAGCAAGAAAGGTGACATCCACAGATGCCGTCACGTCCAAACCCACGCCCGAGCAACCATCTACCACCGTCATGCTGCAAGTCGGTAATATCTCAGACTTCGTCATTATGAGGCAAGGTCTTGAGATCAAGGTCTCAGAACTGAAGATTGCTAGGGTGTGTGGGTCCAGAAGAGCACCCCCAGGGCTGTCCCCAGCTGCGGGCCTTGGGCAGGTCTGCTCTTTTTTTTTTTTTGAGACAGGATCGTGCTTTGTAGTTCAGGCTGGCTCTGAGCTCACTATGTAGCCAGGCAAGCCCCAAACTCAGCAATCCTCCTGTCTCTGCTTCCTGAGTGCTGGAATGACAGGTGTGAGCCACCACGCCAGGCACTGTGGTATGTGGTATTGATGGCTGGTGGGAGTGAGTCTCCACGCCCAGCATTGTATGTGGTTACTGGGGATCGAACTCAGGACCTTGCCCTTGCGAGGCAGGCACCGGAACCACTGAGCTAACCCTCTGGCCCTGGGCAGGTCTGCTCTTGAAAACAAGTGCTCCCAGCTCTTGCTGGGAAGATGCATGGCGAGGTCAAATCTCTCCTGAGCCTTGCTCCTTGGAGTTGGCGGCTCAGGCTGGTGGGATCAGGGTGCTCTGTAGTGTGGTGATCAGGCCACTCAGCTCAAATCCTGAGTGTTCAGTGTAGGCTCTGCCTTCCCCCTCCCGGCCACCTGTACCTCCTCTCTGCCCTAAAGTCCAGCTAGACCTGGGAGGCATGGGCAGCCATAGAGAGGCCCTTCCCGTCCTGGAGGTCTGTGTGGAGAGCTTCTAGACTTGATCATAGCAGATTTTATCTCCCCGTCAAAGTAGTTATTTCTCCATGCCCCTGTATTCTGCTTTTCTGTTAGGTTGGTTAGAATGCAGGCTTGAAAGTGGTCTATGGGGAATCAAAAGTGGGGTATCCAAGGCCAGGCAGATGGCAGGGCAGTGAGCACTGAGTTGCTGTAACCAGATTCCTCTACCAGGCAGGAGGAGGGCTCATGGCCAAAGGTGCCACAGCTGCCCTTCACCCACAGTGGCTTCCATTGTGGTTGTAGTGTGTACTCTGTGCTTGGAGATAGCCCTCCTCAGTCCTCTTACGTCTTTTCAGACCTTAGTTTCCCTATCAGCACAGTGGGAATAATGTTAGTATGTGTCTCACAGAGTGGTTGTGATTGAATAGGAAGCGCAGTTGGCATGGTGCCCACACAGAGCAAGACAGTAAGTCTTTATTACTGCCTCGCTGGGGTTCTAGCGAACCTGCTGGAAGTATTTTTGCAGCATAGGAAGAAACCGAGACCTCTCTGGACCACTAGGGTGAATGCCATCATGAAGGAGATTCTGTTTACTTGGATCGTTGTGGTTGTCGTTGGCAGTGCTGAGAATTGAACCCAGGACCTGGTGCATGCCAGGCAGGCGCTCTACCACTGACCCACACCCCCAGCTCCTACTGGGATGGAAGCTTTGGAAAGATCCTTATTCAGGGGAACTTTCAGTAGGTTGAGATAGCGCACTAGGACTCAGCAACCTAAATAAACCATCAGTGACGATATCAAATAAGGAAAATGAAATGATGAAGAAGAACTGGAAATGGCCCAGTCACTGGGCAAAGAGTCACAGAGTGTCAAGTATGTACAGGGTGAGCTGTGATAGGGCCCCGAGTCTGCTCGCGTGGGTGTTGCAGACTTTGGATGTCACCTGTGAAGGCTGGGGTTGCAGGGAGCAGAGAGAATGAAGGATACACACTCCCCACAGCGTGGGCATCTGCCGTAGCAAGCATGGTCAGGCTTGGGGTCCAGTCCCCCGCCAGGTGTGCCCTTCAGCAGGACCGGCCTGGTCTGCTGGCAGGTGGCAGCTATGCCTGTCCGCTGGGCTGGGTCTTTCCCAGGCCTTGCCCCCTCCAGAGTTGGCATCTGTGGCTCCACGCACAAGCCTGCTCTCCGTGACTGAAAGGGGCCAGCCTGTGGCCTGGGCCGTGGGCACTGAGGGGTGGGTGTCAGGCCCTGTCCCTGCAGCCTCCTGGCGGGGCCAGCTTCACTGCGCTCAGGCCGGGAGAGCTGTGCGTTGAGTTTCTGGGTGTGTGACCTCCCGTTTCCCTCCCCACTCCTTGCCATTGTCCTCCCCTTGGTCGGTTGAGGCAAACAGGAGGCAGGTAGAAGCACCGAGGCCCAGGGGCCTGGCGGGGTCTGTTTTGTCCCAGAACCAATGTGCCATCTGACTGCTCAGTCTAGCAACAGAGGAACCACCTGGGGTGCTGTCACCACCCCTGGGAAGCTGCAGCCATGTTGCCCCTGTCCGAAATGCCCCCTGCAGAGGCAGTGCAGCCTCCCTGGCCAACAATGGCTTCCCCGGTGCTCTACAAGTGTCCCTGAAGAGCTTGGGGTGGGGACACATAGCAGGAGGGGTGGCTGAGTGGAGGAGACCTGTTCCCCACCCGGGTGATGCCTGCTCAGGAGTACGGCCACCACCACCACGCCTGTGTCCTGTTGTCTTCTATGCCCTCCAGGAGTTGGCCTCTCCCTTGCCCAGCTAGGTGGTGTCTTGTGAAACCCACCCCATCTGTCCCCAAGCCTGTGGCACTAAGACCGCCAAGAGGCAGAAGGGGTCCTGGGCAGCACCTCAGCACATCTGACACAGTGCAGCAGGACAGTGGGACCCTGCACAGGCCAGCGGTGGCACCTGCTGTCCTCATCATTATTGAGGGATGGGGCGAAGGGACTAGTTGACCCCCAAATTCCTCTCTTCCTTTCAAGTGACCTCATCCTTCCTCTCCCCTCTCACTATAGCTTCTAAGAAAACTGCTTTGGAGTGAATTTTCTTTTTTCTTCCGATACTGGGAATTGAACTCAGGGCCTCACGCTTGTTAAGCAGGTGCCGTGTGGCTGAGCTACATCCCTGGCTTTTGGGGCGAATTCTTTATGGAGACCCACAGGGCCTTTTTGAAAACTGCAAAGGAAACAAATGGTCTACCCTACAGAGCGCATTGAAACGCTAAAACTGAAGTGACCAGCATCGATCTCGAGACTCAGGAGGGTTGGGTGGATGGACCATGTCACTCTGTCACCCTGGAATTGTGACATACTTTTTATCCCAGTGCTTTCCCAGCTCCTTCTGATTGCTTGAGAGATGCGGGTTGGTTCTAAGCCGCTGTCGCCTTCACCCCGTGGTCTCTGCTGGGGAGCACAGCAACATTGCTCTCCTGGGCTTCCATGGCAGGAGTGTCCTTCCTGCGGAGGCCTCTGGCAGCTGCTTCCGGTCTGTTTCTTCAGCAAGTGGGCACAGAGCTGAAAGTGGATGCTGCGAACAGGCACAGGGAGCCAGTGGTTCTGACAGTTACTTGAAGTTTTTTATGGGTCTCTGACTCTCTCAGGAGGTGACAAGATACAGGTGCCTCAGATTTCTGCTTTTGAATGAACTGAGATAGATGTACAGCATTCATCAGCAAAACTACTGGTGGTTTTGAACTCACGCTGGCATGTTATGGAAATCAGCACGGCAGACACGGGTTTGGCAGGCAGAGTCATGGCCACCCGGCCCCTTCACTGCCTCGTGTTGTTGCGACTTGCTACTTGTGAGCCCTTTGGAGTGTGTGGTCTCTCTGTAAGTGGCGGGTGTGGCGGTGCGCCCTGCGGGGGACTGTGACTGAGGATGGCTGGGCTTCCGTCGAGGCTCAGCAGGTCTGTGAGGGTCAGGTTGGGACCCTCACCTCGTGTCCCTTGCAGCGTGACGTCCCTGTGGGGAGTGGTCACTGTGGGCCAGGTGCAGGCGGGGTGTGCCGGTACCTCGTGCTGGGAGGACGTCCAGTAAACTCCCCTCTGCCCCTCTGCGCCCCCAGATCAAAGACACGATGACAGTGGATGCCGGGAGAGCCAACAAGGAGGTAGAAATCCTTCGAAAGCAGTGCAAGGCTCTGTGCCAGGAGCTGAAGGAAGCCCTGCAGGAGACTGATGTGGCCAAGTGCCGGCGGGACTGGGCCTTCCAGGAGCGCGACAAGATTGTGGCAGAGCGTGACAGCATCCGGTACGGGGTGCCCCTGGGATGCACTGAGGTTGGCGGGGTGTCATAATCATGTGTCATGTGTCTGATAAGGTGCCAGGGACCCATGATCCTCCCTTTTCATCCCTGGCTGAGCCGATTTCCTGCCTCAGTGCCTGGCTTTGGGACTTGCTGTTATGCCTCCATCCCATTTCAGTGCACCAAGATGTCCTGAGCTGGTGCCTTGATCAGGCAAGACCCCAGGGACTAGCACTCCTCTGGGTGGGAGAGGTGTTCTGACCCCCTCCTTTTTATGGAGACAGGATTTCACTTTGTAGTTTAGGCTGGCCCTGAGCTCACTATGGAGCCCAGGCAAGCCTCAAACTCAGCAATCCTCCTGCCTCTGCCTCTCGAGTGCTGGGATGACAGGCGTGAGCCGCCAAACCATTTATGGTATGTGGTACTGATTGCCGGTGAGCGTGAGCCACCACGCCCAGTATTGTTGTATGTGGTTACTGGGGATCAAACCAGGGACTTTGTGCTTGCTAGGCAGGCGCTGGAACCACTGAGCTAAATCTCCGGCCCTGGGCTCCCTTTTTGTAGAGTGCCACCACACCTGCACCTTGTACCTACTTAGAGCTCAGGCTGCACAATGGGGAGGACTGAGTCCTGGCCAAGGGGGCTCCTGGCCTGGTTTCAGTGGTAGGACAGCTCCAGAGAGCTGTGTGGGTGGAGAGTCAAGAGACGCGGGTTGGGTTGGGCCTTCACTGCAGAGCACAGCCCCTCCCGACACCTAACCTGTGCTAGAATTGGGTGTGTAGCACTAGGCCCTGGACCCCAGCATGTGAAGAGGAAGCAGTTTGAACAGCAGTGTTTGGGAGGATGACCTTGGTGTGGGGGGTCCTCTGTCCTTCCTGAGGGGAGACCCAGCCTTCAAGGGTGAGAGGGCTCCCAGCTGTTGGCTCCACACCGTGAGGCTGTCCTCCTCCAATTCTGCCCCTCAAGTTCTTGCCCTCCGCCTTCCCTGCCAGGACCCTGTGTGACAACCTAAGGCGGGAGCGTGACCGGGCAGTGAGTGAGCTGGCCGAGGCCCTGCGCAGCCTGGACGACACTCGGAAACAGAAGAATGACGTCAGCCGGGAGCTGAAGGAGCTCAAGTAGGCTCGGGTGGGCGCTGCCTGGGGTGGGCCTGCTGCTCGTGCCTGCTGCCCCATGTGCCCTCCTTCCCCTGTCTCTGGCTCACTCCGTCAGTGTGCGGAGCAAGCTGAACGCCACTGGTTAATTAGAAGACAGCCCCAGTCCAGGGACACCCTTCTCTCCATCATAGCGCCCTCCCTTGGCCACCATTAGCAGTGGACAGTAGAAAGTGACAGAGCCCAATGACCGTTGTGCAGTCCAGAACCAGATTCTTATTAGAAATCAGTAGCTCTTGTCTACCCTGTGACATTTCCTGAGCTGACTGTGAGGGGACAGTGAAAAGCTCATGTGTGCAGCGGAAGTGTGCAAGCCTCGCACACGGAGTGGCATGGTCCCTCCTTCCCCATTTAGTATAGTCTGCCACAACCAACAGCTTCACTTATTAAAAAGGCGCCCGGGTGTGCTGGGGCTGCAGTGACCTGAGGAATATTTTCGAGGGCCCAAGGCAAAGTCAGACTCTCCTGGGGCTCAGCATGGCTCAAGCAGGTGATGAAACCCCTTAGAAGACAGAGCCTGGAACCCCCAGGGCTGGCACAGGAGGAGGTTTTGCATCTTGTTGAGCTGGAGCCGCTGGAACTTCTGACCCCTGGGTCCTCTTGGCTTGTCCCACGTGTGCGTTTGCTCCTCCTCTCCAGCCCCCACCCGTGGGAGCCCCGGCAGCCTCTTGCTGGGAGCTGGGACAAGCGCACTCAGCTTGGGGATGCGCTGAGCTGGGCGGCTTTTGCTCTTTTCATCCCTTGCCCTGTGTATTATGGAGTAGTTTTGTTTGCATCTAACAAAGCAATCTTGCTGGCAGTTTGATGCGAGCTGTTTTAAACCTCTAGATAAACTTGAGAAATGCTCTCTTTTAAAAAAAAAAAAGAAAAAAATCACTTTGAAAACCAATTGACATTCCAGGAAGCCTCAGTTGACCCTTGGCCTTGGGGGTTGGGGGTGGGGCTTGGGCAAAGAAGCACTGCTACGGTCTGTGACCTTAGTTTGCAGCTGTGATACACAGTGGGATATTCCGTCCCATAGCTGTCTCTGTTCACAGAGAGCAGATGGAATCCCAGTTGGAAAAGGAGGCTCGCTTCCGGCAGCTGATGGCCCACAGCTCGCACGACTCAGCCATCGACACGGATTCCATGGAGTGGGAAACGGAAGTTGTGGAGTTTGAAAGGGAGACGGTGAGCTGCCGTGACTGGTTTTGCTTTTCTGCCGTCCTGGTCCTGATGGGAAGACTCAAGGTGGAGAGCATGAGGCTCTGGCAGTGCCCCCTTTATAGCTCTTGTTGCCCCCAGGGCCGAGATCCAGTCCTTTTCCTGCAGCTGTCCGAGATGGGCTGCTGCACGTTGGGGTCCTGGGTCTCACGGTGGCACCAGCATGGTGCAGGGAAGGTGGGGGAGGAGCAGAAGTCCTGGAGGAGAGCAGAGGAGGATGTGAGTCCACAGCGGCTGGTAGGGGGCAGACTGCAGCCACATGGGGGTTTCCGTCCTGGGGACCAGATGGGTGACCCAGGGGTGAAGAGCCAGATGTGTCCCCTCGCTGCTTGGTAACTGTGCTGCCACTGCTGCTTTTTCCATAGGAGGACATTGACTTGAAGGCACTGGGGTTTGACATGGCAGAAGGTGTGAATGAGCCCTGTTTCCCGGGGGACTGTGGCATATTTGTCACCAAAGTGGACAAAGGAAGCATCGCCGATGGCCGTTTAAGGTAAGAGAGGAGGCCCAGGCCCTGGAGGGCAGGTGGGTCCTCCAGCCCAGTGCAGAGTACGCAAGGGAGCTGAGCGACGCTCCTGTCTACTGAGGACCCTGTCTGTCCGAGGCTTCAGGCTCCCTGCTCAGGATGTTCCTAAAGGAAGCTTTCTGCCTCTCAGAAGCTCCCACGTCTGTTTTTTCTTCACTTGCCAAGTGCTGTGTTGCTCCAGTGGTAGGAAGGGGCCTGGGCTGTCCCTGCTGAGACCGGGAAGTGTGCTTTGGTCCCTTCCAGGAGGGAGTGACGGTACTAAACTAACCAGTGCACACTGACTACTTGCCACGTCCTGGTTCATCCTACTCAGTCCAACTGGGTGATCACCAAGCGATTGCCCGCTCTTAGATGGGCACCCTGAGACCCAGAGGGCTGGGTCACACTTGGGAGCCGAGGTTTGGCCCCACCTGCCCAGCAGCAGCACCTGGAATTTAGCACTGTGTGCTCCCGGAGAGGGGGTCTGAGTGTGGACATGGACACCTGCTGTTTAGCATTTGGGCGTCTGGGTGCGAGGGTTTGGGGCCACCCACGGGCCCCAGGGACTACATGGGTGCTAACCTGGCTGGGTCCCCTCTTCAGGGTCAATGACTGGCTGCTGAGAATCAACGACGTGGACCTCATCAACAAGGACAAGAAGCAGGCCATCAGGGCTCTGCTCACCGGGGAGGGCGCCATCAACATGGTTGTGCGGCGGAGGAAGTCTCTGGGCGGGAAGGTGGTCACTCCGTTGCACATCAGCCTCAGTGGACACAAAGGTAGTGACCACGGGAGCGGCGAGTCCTGTCTGGAGGAGAGGGGCTGTGCACGTCTTCGGGAGCACGTCCTTCCCAGGGAGGGGCCGGGACTGCCGTGCCGATGTAGATTGTGTGCTTTCCTGGCCAGAGGTGGCCTGGTGCCTGAGTGTGTCTGATGCATCAGACGGGTCGTGGCTGGGCCGAGTGCTGGGCTGCAGGGGGCAGAAAGGAGGGCAGCCAGGTGGGGTCCTCCAGTGCCCCCCTGTGGTTTGCAGACAGTGGCATCAGCCTGGAGACCGGTGTGTATGCTGCTGCTGTGGCGCCTGGCAGTCCTGCTGCCAAAGAAGGGACCCTCGCCGTGGGAGACAGGATTGTTGCGGTGAGTCAGGCCAGGCTGTTTGCCACCCCCAGGCCGTTAGGTTACCTTCGGATGACTGAGGAAGAGTTCTAAGCAGAGATTTCATGTTTGCATTGTTCTTGGAAGTTGCATTCTGTAAACATTAAAAAAAAAAAAACCTTTTCCCTGCTCTCCTTGTGGTAAGTGTCAAAATACATAGGCAGTAAACACTGATGTCAATTACATACCGAAAATATCCAGGGGGAGAAATAGGAATCATTTTTGTATTGCTACCATGTGACGATACTGTTCAACGGTTTTTGTGTTTCTTGTACAGGAATGTGTGTTACGGACAGTTTTTAGATGAACTTTTGGCAAGGGCTTGGGGATGCAGCTCTGTGGTAGAGTACTTGCTTAGTGTGCTGGGTTCCATCCTCAGCATCTTGGGAAGAAAGAGGCGGGGCAGGCAAAAGACCTGGTCCGTTCTGTTCTGTTCTTCTCTCTTTTCCTCTTTCTTTCTCAAACAAGGTCTCGAGCCCTAGGCTAGTGCACAGGCAAATCTATACACCTTATGTGTAGGTTCCTGGGTTTTGTTTGCTTGTTAAATACAAACGTGGCACCTGTAGTGTGCATTCTCCATGGTGGGTTCCTTTCCAAATGGGTCCTTGTGAATTGTGTCTGACTGCATGGCATCCACAGTTTGACTCCTCCGCCTCCCGCTGGACACATAGGCTGTTGTCAGAGTCTGCTGTTGTGCACGGGTCTGCAGTGAACTCTTCCTGTGTGCACACAGCTGCTTTGTGACGCCCGCCATGCCTCAGGTGACTGAAGCCTGAAAGACACTGGGACTGAGTCATAGGGTACCTATGGTCAGCTCCTTGTCAGCTGTTGGTCAGCCGCTCCTGCTGGACAGCCGGGGCGTCTTTGCCTTGACAAGTAGCCACCGGTATCTCCCTCCATTGGCCGCACCAGAACATGCCTTGGGATAAATTCCTGGGCCAGGGCATCCCTGGATCTGAGCCTCAGCTTTAACATTCAGTGCCATCCTGGCCCTGTGCTCTGGAAGGTCGTGGCCTTTCCAACCCACTTTGCAGCACATAGCGCAACTCCTGGGGTCACTTTTTTGCTACTCTTCTTCAGATTTGTGGGAGTCAGGGCTTAAAACACACTGTCACCCCTAAAAATATGGAAAAATTACGAGGTGAGAAAAACCCAAATCCATCACTCTGAGATAGTAACTCTGTAGATGTTTGTTTTTAAACATTTTTTTCACTCTGAAATCATTAATTGATTCTCAGGAAGCTGCAGAGATAGTCATGGGAGGGCCTGTGCACCCTCACCCGTTCCCCGTGTCGGTGCCTGCAGAGGGACCTTGGTGTGGCCGTGTGTAGTTCTGTGTGGTTTTGTCACATATCATCCTGTGTACTCGCCGACATAACCAGACCGACACTGTCCCCGAGAGTCCCCATCTAGTCCTGTCCCTTTACAGTCACCTCTCTACATCCCACTGGCCCTTACAGCGGCTCCTGATTTGTTCTTCATCTCTGTTGTTCTGACATTTGGACGTGTTGTGTAAATGGGACGCGCAGGGTGTGACTTGGGGGGTGATGTCACCGAGCTCATGCCTGCTCATTGCCCAGCTGGCCGTGTGTCCCGTGGTGTGTCCCTTCTTGTGACTGGGCAGGGGGAGCGGGTTTAGCCATTCCCTGAGGCATGTGTACTGTAGCAAAGTACATGTCCGTGAGGGATGTGGACAGATACAGGCTGGAGATGGAGAGAACGTTGAGTCCTGGCGGGGGGTGGGTGATGTCTGTGCTTCATTTCCTGTGGCCCTTTCCGGTCACAAAGCCTTGCTTCACAGCCAGGCTCTCCAGCCTGGTGTTCTCTTGTATCCTTGCCGCATCCCACAGGGAGGAGTAGGGCTGGGGTTTGGAGCCGGGGTCCAGGTGATGTGGAAGAGGGTGCTCCCCAGGCATCCACGGAGTCCCAGGCTCCTTCTCTTAGGTGACGTGTGGTTGCCTCCCCTGCCTTAGAAGCCCTGTGACTGATGCCAGGCCTTGCTGGAGAGGAGCTTTCTTTCCTACACCAACCCCTGACTTGGCATCTTAGTGCCCCTTAGAGGGCAGGTGGGCCCAGCCCTGTCCTGGCAGCCTGAGGGTGGGGCTGAGCCACCTGCGGTGGTCTGACCAGCTCTCTGTCGGCTCTAGATCAATGGCATTGCCCTGGACAACAAGTCTCTGAACGAGTGTGAATCCCTACTGCGCAGCTGCCAGGACTCCCTGACGCTCTCCCTCCTGAAGGTGAGGACCGCACCTGCTCTGCAGCAGCTCCAGGGACCCGGCTGCTGCTCAGGCCACCAGGGCCCTTGAGTAGAAATTGCTGGAGTACAAAATGCAGGGGGTACACGCCGCCTGGCTGCATCCTGGTGGGAAAGCCCCAAACAGCCCAATAGGTCACGTTGGAGACAGTTGTGTGCGTTTGAATCTGGACTGGACGGTTGGCTGTTCCTAGAGGAGCACTTGTTTCCTTCACCCTGGAGGTGGCCTTGGGTTTATACAGGAGAAGGACTTGGTTTGAGGAGGCACCTGCTAACGGTAACAGGGGGCAACGTGAAGGTGTTTGTGACTTACTTCCTGCTGCTCTGCGGTGTCAGTAGAGACAATAAAGACACCTTGAATCCAGTTAGTGGGTTTACGGACGTTCATTATACATTCCTATCAACCTTTTTTACCTAATTGAAAGGATTAGTGGAAAGTCAGAAAAAAATAGGTCCAATCCATTGGATCAAGAGAGGTTTTCCAAATTAAGTAAATGTTTTTAAATTAGTAGACTTCCTTGGGGTGCTGTTTCGGGGATACAGAACAGGGGGTCTGCGACAGTCCTCACATAGCCTCAGCCCATCCCCAGCACCCACTGCTTCCCCCCATAGCTCCTCTGTGGATATGCGGCTTGACTAGGGTATGTTTGTCACAGTGCTGGGCTGTTGTTGGTGCCTCACTATTGGCTAAAATGCATGGTTTCCCTGAGGCTCACTCTTGGTGTCATGTACTCCTGGGTTTTGACATTATGCTCACAGGCACCCACCTGCACGGTGTCACACAGGATGGCTTTGCTGCCTTGAAAATCCTGTGCTCTACCTGCTCGTGAAGCCTGCTCTTCAGGGTCCCGATGGCCTTGTCTCCAGGCTTGTCTCCAGGACATGTGGCTGTGGTCACACAGGGCCTTTGCAGACAGGCTTTCTCACTCAGCACCGTGCCTGTGAGGTTGCCCCAGCCACTGTGGCTGGACAGCTGGTTCTTTTCAGCCCTGATGAGGAGCCATGGCCTGGGGGGTACCACGAGAGGTTTATTTTCATGCTGGACAGCTCTTAAACTGTGAAGACACTGTGCTGGTTCCTGCAGGAAGTGCTTAGAGTCAGGGAACTCTGGAAGCTCTCTAGTGGCTGGGTTGTGGGAAGACTTCATGCTAGGGACAGGTGTACACATGCATGTGTCCTTCTGTTGTTCTTTCTTTGAAGGGGTGGGGGCCTCCCTGCCTGCTGCTCCACTGTGGGGACGGTTCTTGGCATCTCCAGACCCTGTCCCTCTTTCTCACCTCGGTGCTACCCCTGCTTAGGTGTTCCCACAGAGCGCCTCGTGGAGCGGCCAGAACATCTTTGAGAACATCAAAGACTCTGATAAGATGGTAAGTTTTCGCGCCCAAGGCCCGGAGGTGCAAGCTCATAATAAGCGGAATTTGATGCAGCACAATAACTCCACGCAGACGGATATCTTCTACGAGGACCGCCCTGAAGACAGGAAGGAGCTGGGCCTGCCCAGAGGCAGCAGCTCCTTTTTGCACAAGTCGTTTCTGGGGGACCCCTTTCCGGGCTCCCCCCAGACCTGTGCCAGCACCTCTGAGCGCAGCCTGAGCTCCTTCCACTCCGATAACTCTGGGGAGCGTGGCTATGGGCTGGCGGACACACGGAACCGGCAGCCCCTGCTGCCCTTTGAGACTGAAGGGGGGCCCTGTGGGACAGTGGCGGCCCCCCTGGACAAGGCGGACTCCGAGGGCTCCAACAGCGGTGGGACCTGGCCCAAGGCTGTGCCTGGCTCCGTGGTAGGGCCGGAGAAGCTCTCCGTTTACAAAAAACCAAAGCAGAGAAAGTCCATCTTTGACCCGAACACTTTCAAATGCCCCCAGACATCCCCTAAAATTGACTATGCGCTCCCAGGCCCTGGGCCTGCCCACTCCCCCCAGCCCTCCAAGAGGGTGGGGCCTCTGACACCCCCAAAGCCCCCCAAGAGGAGTGACTCCATCAAGTTCCAGCACAGGCTGGAAACCAGTTCTGAATCCGAGGCAACTTTGGTGGGCAGCTCCCCATCCACCAGCCCCCCGATCGCCCCGCCGCCCAGTCTGGATCCTGGGGAACCTATGCATGCATCACCCCCTCGAAAGGCCCGAGTCCGCATCGCCTCCAGCTACTATCCCGAAGGGGACGGGGATGCCTCCTGCCTGCCGGCCAAGAAGTCCTGTGACGAGGACCTCACCTCCCAGAAGGTGGACGATCTGGGGCAGAAGCGGCGCCGGCCAAAGTCCGCTCCCAGTTGTCGGCCCAAGGTGGCTCCGGTAGTGATTCCTGCTCAGTTCCTGGAGGTAGAGCGCAGCCTCGGTGGGGGCAGGGAAGCTGGCGCGGGCCCACCCCAGGCTCCTGCAGGGCTGGCTGCTTGGTCTTTGCTCTTGGTGGGGTGGCAGGTGATGCCACCAGGAAGCAGCCCCACCAGGAGACAGGCAGGTGATGGGATGCGTGGCAGTGGCAGTGGCAGTGGCAGTGTGATACCAGGAGAGCATCTTCTTGGCTGTAGTATAAGGTTTGCTTTTGTACAACAGAGCCTGGTTTGGACTTCACTGGAGGATCTGCAGAGGCTGGGGGTTTTGTGAGGCTCTTAGCCGAGGACACAGCAGCGCGGTGGGCTGTGTGTGCTATTGTCGGCTCCAGAAGGAAACACTTCTGGGATCCAGGATCTGCCAGACACCAGCACACCCAGCTCACAGTAGATACTGCAAGTTGTGCAGAGTTTTGTGTGCCTAATGCATGTGTAGTTAAAATTCAGTCTAGCCGGTATGCTGGGACATGCCTGTAATCCCAGCACTCCGAGAGTCTGAGGCAGGAGGCTTACAAAAATCAAGCCCTGTGTGGGCAGCTTAGCAAGGCTCTTGTCTCAAAAGCAGAACTAAAAAAGAGCTGGGTATGTAGCTCAGTGTTACAGACCCAGGCCCTAGGTTTAATCCCTGGTACTGAAAACGGAACAGACAGTTCAGGTTGTCCTCTGAGAGTGTCTTCAGAAGCGACCAAATGGGAGGCGCCCCCTCCTGGGTGTGCAAGGCAGCCACAGTGATCTGTGCCCTCTCTCCCAGTCTGCGCGTCCTGTGCCCGGGTGGGAGGGCTCACGCATGGGGGGCAGCAGGTGGCTTGCAGACGGAGCCGAATAGCTCACTCTTTGCAGCCGCCGCCATTGCCTTTGCTTCTATAGGAGCACAAGAGCGTCCCCACCAGCGGAGAGCTGTCGCCAGAGGCCCAGGAGCGGTCACCTCACTCACCAGGGCATCCCAGCAGGCTGGGCAACTGCCCATTCTACCCCAGCAGACCTTCTGTGGGTGAGTCAGTGGGCTGCGGGCTGGAGCAGGGCCCGTGGCACCCTGTCGGGACGGTCTGGGGGCAGCTTGGGTGGCAGGAAGGGTAAGGGGACCTCGCCCTTTCTGTAGAAGCGGAAAGGCGGGTAACAAACTTCTAGGCTCCCTCTAAAGTCCTTTTCACCAAAGACGGTCCCTGCCACCCCATTTGTGGGGGAGCAGTGGTGCTGGGCCACAGCCACCTTGGTCCTCTGGGGTGATTGATCTCCTCTGGCCCATTGCTAGGCACGGTTCCCCGGAACGTGACCCCCAGCACCACTGTGAGCTCCATCCTGCGGAATCCCGTCTACACTGTGCGCAGCCACAGGGTTGGCCCCTGCAGCTCTCCACCTGTGCCCCGAGATGTCGGCCCCCAGAATCTGCCTCCCAGGTATGCTCCGCACCCTGTGCCTCACTGCACTCCAGCTGTCCAGAGCCCGCCAGACAGACAGGCCGTGGGCAGAGGGCTTCCTTGGCCAGCTGGGAAGGAGCGGGGTAAACAGTGCTGGGACCCCAGAGAGGGAGCCTGCAGGATGCCGAGTCCTCCGGTGTGCGGTTTCTAAGCTGCCCCAGCACTGTCCCACACCCTCTCCTCCCGGGACAGAGCAGCCTGCTGAGCCAAGTCCTGTTACACTTCTTCTGCTGTAGTGATGAGGACTGTGAGACTTCAAGGAATTGGACTGAAGACTTTTCAGGGGTCATTTCTGTAGTTTGTCATTAGAGGAGTTTCTGTGATCTTGTAGAGCACTGATAAATTTATTTTGTTAAAAAAGAAACCTGAAATTTTAAAAGAAGTGAATAAGCGGTGTCAAGATCACTCTCATCCATCCATTTGGCAAATTTTTGTTGAGCGTCTGCTGTGTGTTAAGAGCTGTTCTAGTTCCCGTGGGCGACAGTGGCGAAATAAAATGACAGCCTTGGGAGTACTTCATGTGCAGGTGTGGAAGGTAGACAGAAATGCAGAGGATGTCGGGTGGTACCAAGTGGCCCTGAGGCGTAAGACAGGGTGACAAGAAGCCAGCCTGGCAGTTGGGTGGCCAGAAGGATGGAAAAGGCCCACTGCACAGAACTTGGTGGTGGGTGAGCTTCCAGGAAGGAGAGCTGTCGGTTCTGGGGCCTGAGTACCTGGGCACCCAGGCATGGCAGGATGGGAGCTTGGCAAAGGAGGCTGCCAGTCGTAGCACTCAGGACTGCAGGACCTGCAACCATGATAGAGCTGGGTTTCATTCTGGGTGCAATAGACTCCGGTACAGTGGGACTTCCTCCAGGAAGACCCACAGTCTCGTTATACAGCCAGAGAAGGTCCTGTTGGGACCTGACCCCAGGCCAGCCTGACATGGTGACTCTAAACTCTGCCTTCTGCCCTCTTCTGTAACTCGGTGTTCTGAGGCACACAGGCCCCTCTCCAAAGTCCTTGGTACCTGCCTGGCCCCTCCCTGCCTACCCTCCTGTGGCCACTGGGTTGCAAAGCCCGTTTTCCCTGTAACATGCATTCCCTGCAGTGAGCCACATCCCAGTGCTGCTGCTGGGAGTGACCCTGACCCAGGCTGCCCAGGTGTGTGGCCTTGCTTAGATGCCACCTCTGAGAAGTGGACAGGGGCATTCTGGGGGCTCCCAGGCCTCCTGGCACAAGCAGGCTCAGGCCCCGCCCTACGTTTCTCCCCAGTGGCCACGCCAGGCCACTTCTTCACAGTGCTCTTGTCCTCTCACAGTGTCCAGCACCACGGACGCCTGAGCCTGGACTTGAGCCACAGGGCCTGCGGCGACTGCTCTGAAGTGAGAGCCTCCCACGGGTCCAACTCGCTGCCTTCCAGCGCCCGCCTTGGTAACTGTGCCATCAGACCCTGCACAGGAGTGGGCTCCCCCGTCCAGTGCCCATGGCTCCTCCCCTCTGGGGCCGAGTTGGTGTCCAGCGGTGGGTGAGGCCTGCCACTCTGGCCATTCTCAGAGCCTCTGGCCTTGCTGTGGTCTCCACAGTGGCCGCAGGCTGTGCAGAGGCCTGGCCTGTCCTTGAGCTTGCCGGTCGCCCTGGGGGATTCTCATGGCTATTCATTTGGGCAGACGGATCCCAGAGGAAAGTCTTGTGTTAGCCAGTGGGGACTCTGGTGCTGAGGGAAAAGGTGACTCTTTGCTACTCCGTAGCTCACAGGGTCACTGCTTGCGCTTTGGGCTGCAGGTGGGTCTAGAGCATCTCGGTTCCTTCCAGCATGAGGGGCCACGTGTGTGCCCATCTCGGCTCCCACCGTAGCCGCCAGGGCCCAGCTTCGTACGTCACATGCTGAGTGCCCGGTGTGGGTGATGGTGGCGAGGGTGGCATGAGGCCTCACATCCTGTCTCCTTATGGCACAACAGGCTCCTCCAGTAACTTGCAGTTCAAGGCGGAACGCATCAAGATCCCACTGACGCCAAGATACCCCCGCTCGGTCATGGGCTCTGACAGGGGTAAGGGTTCTTGGACAGTCCCCCGCTGCTTGCTATTCTCTGTCCCTTATCACTAGACGGAGCGTCTGGGCTTCTAGCGTGCTGGTCTGTTGGGCTGGTCGGTGATGGTGTGTGAGCCCAGGCTCAGACCGCTGCTATGGGCGTGGAAGGCAGTGTGGATGTGGACAACTTGACGCAGACTGTGCCACGCTGCTAGGATACAGAGACAGCTGTCTAGGCATCAGATCCCAGCTGCCTCTCCGTGCTCTCCCACAGGCTCTTTGTCGCATTCCGAGTGTAGCACCCCTCCGCAGTCTCCCCTGAATGTCGACGCCCTGCCCTCCTGCAGCCAGCCACAGACCTCAGCCTCCACACTGCCCAGAATCGCTGTCAATCCCACCTCCCACGGGGAGCGGAGGAAGGACAGGTGCGTGTGCACGGGCAAACCAGCGGACCGTAGGTGAGGGTGAGGGCCCAGGCTGCTGACAGGGGTGGGGAGCTCATTTTGATTTGATCAGCACCGACTCATTTTGGTTTGGGTCACCTGGCATTGGATATTCCTGGTGCCTTGCCCCAGGCAGTTACTTGTATGTGCCATGCCAGCATGTGGCCCAGCCTGGGCCCAGCAGGGAGGTGGGGCTCACACAGATGGCTGGGACGCAGCCGGGTGGGCAGGACCCCTTGGCACTCACACTGGGGATGACTTAGCGGTGGCAGCAGTGACAGCACCGTTTAGAACTGCAGCTCCACGTTTCAGAGCTCTGTGTGTTAAGTTACAGAAGCCTCAACGTCACCCTTGTTATGTGATCACAGTGAGGATTTGGGGCCCAAGGGCCGCAGCAGTTGCCCTGTGCTCACGTGGTCAGCTGCTGACCTAACTTAATCACGTCAGATTTCCTTTCCGCTCTCTGTTAGCTGCGTGTCCTGTCCTCCTCCCTGTCTCCTAGAACTCTTCATAGTGATGTGAAATTCACACAGTAAAATGAAATGCGTGTACAGCACGAAAGCACAGCTTAGCTACTGGTTTCCTTCTAAAGGCAGGTCCATCTGCATGCAGGCTTTAGATCAACCTCAGGCTTGGTGCCCAGAGGCATCTTCTCTGCTAAGGAGACCATCATCCCAGCTCCAGTGCACAGGGCCTCATGTCTCTCTCCTTTATTTTTCTTTTTTTGAGGCGATATCTCTGTCCTTTTGCCTCTGCCTCTCACATAGCCGGGGTTGCAGGCGGACACCACTGTGCTTGCCTCTCTTTCTCAGCATGGAACTTTCTAGACCACATTCATGTAAAAAGGTTCCATCTGGACCTTGAAAGCCCAAACTCTAAGTCAGTAAGTCAACAGATCCTAACCCAAGACCCCCAAGGTGCGCCTCAGGTACCTAGCCCTGGGCCTGGCCCTGGGGTGGCTGGCATAGTCCACAGAGAATGTTGTGGATCTTTGGCACTCGGGCGTTCGGAGCGTGGGGCTGGGAGCGTACTCACCCCAGCTCTGGCCTTCACCGAGAGATCAAGACCTGCCTCAAATACAGCGTGTCCCTCCGTGTGCCATCAAGCACACTCCCTTAGCCGCTTACCAGGTATGAAGAGCTGGAGACGCCGGCCCTTCCTGTGCCTGCAGGGCTGTGATGTGATTAGAGAGGACACTTGCCCTCCCTGAGCAGCAGCGCACTAACTAAAGGTTGTCCCTTGTTCCCCGAGTCTGAGGTTCCCTGTCACAGCGTCATTATGGGAAGATGAAGAAAGCTGGAAAAGTAGGAGGAAGAAGAAAGGTCAAATACAGTCTACCCAATTCCTATTTGCTTTTTTTTTTTTTGACAGGGTCTCGCTTTGTAGTTCAGGTTGGCCCTGAGCTCACTATGTAGCCCAGGCAAGCCTCAAACTCAGCAATCCTCCTGTCTCTGCCTCCTGAGTGCTGGGATGACAGGCATGAGCCACCACACCTGGCCCTATTTGCTTTTGACCATTATCTAAGTACACATTTTTAAGCACGCATTATTGTTTCTATCACCTTATGGATGCAGTCACATCTCCTCGAACATGGTTTATAGTATTACACCTTACCCACCTGTTTTACAGAGTTGTTTTGCTGTTCCAAGGTAACTTCTGTGTGTCATATAAAAAACTTAGGCCATTCAGTTGCAAAAGTAAAGGGATCTCATTGGGAGCTGCCACTGTGCACGTTTGGTAGATTCCCGTGGAAACATCTGAGTTCCATGGCACAGATGCATGTACAGGTTTCCCGGTGCCTCTGCACGCCCTGGCATCCTGTCTGTGTCTTTCCATGTCCGTAAGCGGCTTCTTGGCTGTTGCTGGGACTTGGTTACCCGTCCCTTCCCCGAGGTCAGTGCTGCGTGGAGATGGAGCAGGGACACTGTACTCACTGGGGAACAGGGAGCCGATTAGTGCTGCCCGCTGAGGCGTGACTGCGGGAAGGCGGGTTCCTCCTTGTCGCGGCCAGGTGTGAGGGTGGTAGGGCTGGCTGCCTTCTCAGGGCTCTCGCGGCTTTACGTCACCTGGGACTGTGACACGTGGTGAGTCACACAGGTGACCTCCGGTGGTGCCGGCTAGCACAGAGCCCTCGGAGCTGGAGGGTTGGGGAGGATTGGAGAGGGTTAGAGAGGGGTGACTGGAGGAGGTGGGGTTACCTCAGAGGGTGAGGGTGAGCAGGGACAGGTGCAGAATAATTAGCTTCTCTGCTGTTCCAAGAGCACCAGTCTCAGGCCTGGCTGAGGCCTGCGGAGCGCATGGAGCCCTCTGCCTCACCGCACGGTCCCTCCATGGGCTCTGGAGGTTACCTGAGGGATGGCTCCTCCTCAGTCTCTGGCTGGGACTTGTTCCTTCCTGCCCGGGAGGGAGCAGCTCTGGGGGGAGGCCGTGGTGGCGTCCCCCCCCTCCGGCCTTTCTCTGTGTGTGTGTGTGGGGGGGCAGGTGTCTGGGTTGTCTCCTTCTTCTGAGTTTTCCTTCTCTCTTTTCTAACCTTCCTGCTGTCTAGATGTCTCTTCTACCACAGATCTCTTCTGAGGCTGCCCGTGGCCCCCAGGCCCAGGTCCTCCTCACTGAGGAGTCTGAGGTTGGCCTAACGCGAGGCTCCCTCAAGCCTTTGCGCCTCGTGCTCTTGGGCACCGAGCACGGCGAGTGCATGGTCACAGCCTTGCTCTGTGCCTCCCCGCACCCTCTTCTCATGGCTCGGGGTTTGCACCAGCTTAATTTCCATGATCAGGCTTCGTCATCCCATGCAGCCAGTCAACACAACTGGGATCTTTCAGTGTCTCTTCCGGAGCCACTGTCACCCTGGAAGCCATCTTTCTCCCACGAGGGCATTTAGCAAGCCCCCCCCCCAGGGGGGTGTTGCATGTTTGGAAGCTGATCCTCTCCTACATGAATTTCAGTCTGTGTGTCCTTCCCTGGGATATCGGTGCTCGGTGCTCCTGTGGGCCGTTCTCCGTCTTGCTTCGGTGTCACCTGTGCATTCACGTGCGCTGTTCATGCTGCATGGAGTCTCACGTTGAGTGTTGCATCTCATGCTCAAGCCGGCTCATCATGTCCGCGTTTGGCTGGGTCATTCCAGGAGCACCTGGGCCCGGGCTCCCTCTGCCCCATGCGGCATGCCTGACCTCAGGCGCCCCCTCCTCCGCGCCTCTGGTCTGAGTCGACTCTTTCCCCAGGCCTTACCTGGAGGAGCCGCGCCATGTGAAGGTGCAGAAGGGCTCAGAGCCACTGGGCATCTCCATTGTGAGCGGAGAGAAGGGCGGCATCTATGTTTCCAAGGTGACCCCAGGGAGCATTGCCCACCAGGCCGGCCTTGAGTATGGAGACCAGTTACTTGAGGTAAGAGGGGCGGCCTCTTCTGTCCCCCTCACACCCTAGAGTCCGTGTCTGCTGCCCAGCTCAGGCCCTGCCACTGAGCCTGCCCGATGTCTCCCCAGTTCAATGGCATCAACCTGCGCAGCGCCACGGAGCAGCAGGCCCGGCTCATCATCGGGCAGCAGTGTGACACCATCACCATCCTGACGCAGTATAATCCACACATGCACCAGCTCAGCAGCCACTCCCGCTCCAGGTGAGCCTGAGGGTGGGGGTGTAGATGGGAGGTGCCCGCTCTAGGTTCTGTGGATGTGCTACTGGCAGGAGCACTCAGGCAGCCTGGGGTTTTGGAGAAGAGGCATATAATGAAAGGACCTCACCCCCCAAAATAGACGTGGGCGCAGGTGCTTGTGGCGCGTACGTGTCAGCTGTGTGGGTCACCGGGCCACACTCACGGCTCAGCAGGGGAGGTGGGACGAGGCCAAGGAAAAGGACAGTGTCTTCGTGCGCCCTTGGGGTAGACACCGTGAGAAAGAATCCCTGAGCTGAGACCCGGCAGGTGCCACGAGTCACAGCTCCTGGCGCACCTGCCCCTGCAGGGTTCTGGGCACAGAGCTGTGTCACCCAGTTCCCACTAACAGCCCAGCCCGGTGGGCCTCACGGAGGGAGGGCCCCTGCGTGGCTCTGTGCTGCCCTTTATCTATCCTGTGTTCTGTGCCCAGCTCCCACCTGGACCCCGCTGGAGCTCACTCCACTAACCAGGGCAGTGGTGCCACCACACCAGAGCACCCCTCAGTCATCGACCCACTGATGGAGCAAGACGAGGGCCCTGTCACCCCTCCGTCCAAGCAGAGCACCCCCAGCTCCAGGTCAGCAGATGTGTGCAGTGGGCCCCTTCATCCACTGAGTGCATCCTTGCGGGCCTTGGGCGCTGCTGTGGACCACAACCCAGGGCCTCGGGATGTGGAGCGGGAGATCCTCCTTCCTTCCCACCCTTCCCCTTCCCTCCCATCTTCCCTTTCTCTTTTTCTCTCAGTCCTGTTTGTCACCCTCCTGTCTCTGCCCTTTTCTCAGTCACTCATCTGGTTCTGTCTCAGACAGTCCCAGGTCATCACCCAACCAGGTCCTGCGCTCTGGCCACCAGCAGGTGACAGGCCATGTGCAGCCAGTCTCAGTGCAGGGAGGGGTATGGCCGGCCACTGTGGAGCTGTGAGTGGGGATAGGTGCAGCTGAGGGTGGGCAGAAGCGGGGCCTGCAGAGAGGCCTTATGGCTGCAGCAGGAGAGGAGGTGTGCGTCAGCCTGGCCTGGGGCTGGAGGGCCTGGGAAAGGGCTGGTCACCTTGGTCAGGGTGTGACAGAGGCCACCTCCCCGTAAAGCACCCAGGGAGATGGGCTATGCACAGGATCAGCCCCACTGGGACACATGCAGCAGAATTTTAATCACAAGTTGGCTTGAGGTCCTTTTCCTCAGTTTACTAGCTGCCCTTCCTGATCTGTTCTGAGTCTTGGACGGGAGGCCACGTGACCACTCCTAAGGCAGAAAGAAGCAAGGCAGGTGCTGCATCCGATTGGCAGGGACACCAGCCTGCTCAGGGCAGCAGCCATGGGGGCTGGAAACGGGCAGCGGTTTCATGCCAGGCCCCCCGTCCTGCTCTCTCTCTGCACTGCCTCTCAGCCTCCTGCCTGGGTGCCGAGTTGGTAGCTCTAGAGGTGCAATGAGACCACTGCCAGCTCTGAGCCTAGGTCCCGTGACACCTGAGGGGAGGGCTGGGGCCGTGATGGTGAGCAGCTCAGAGACCGAGTGCCCAGTCTGCCGCCCTACACACACGCATGTATTGCAGAGTGCCAACACTGCCATGAAACCTGAATCCTGGGTTAAAAAAAAACTCAGACATGAACATCTTTTATCTTAAAAGAAAAACACAATAACAGCTTTTAGTGATGGAACTTTTTATTGACAGGTAAAAGCTTGCATTTGGCTTACTTTTGCACAGTGAGCGTGATCTCTGCTGTCAAACCTTGGCTTATACAGCTTGAGAGCAGCGCAAGCAGTGCTCAGGCCAGACAGTCTGCTTCTTGTGTCAGATGTGACATCGTTCGGAGCTGACAATAGCTGATCGCAAGCAGAAGCTGAGCCAAACAAAGCCAGAAAAGCAAACCCAAGGGCTCTCATTGACTTGTGTGGCAGAGCATGGCACACTTTACAGATTTCATTTCTAGAGCTGCCAGCTGTGCCGTCCTTTGTCACCCTTGCACACTCTGTTTTCCCAAGTGTTGCACGCAGGTCCTAGAATTAATTTTTCCACATAGTGTTTTCTTGAAATTCCAATAGCTCCACTTCCAGATCTCTAAATCCTGACTGGTGTAAGCAGGGAAAATCCAGTTCTTCAAATTTGAGGAGGGAAGAAAACAAGACTGAACTGTAAAAAGTCATCACAGGAATTCTCCTTGGTAGTTGCTAAAATGCTAGAAAATTCCATGTAAGTGTCCTGATGGCTTGCAGGCCTGCCTCCAAGTGTTGTAGAACATTTGGGGGGGATTTTTAGACTGGAAAGCTGGCCACTTTCAAGGTCTGGAGCGACTTGTCTTATGTGCCCACAAGGAGGTCTCCACGTGCCAGCTGTGGCAAGTGTGCCACAGGTTCCCCACCAGTGGGCCAGAGTCTCGGCTGCCAGTGGCTGTCTTCAGTCTGCCCTCCCCTTCCTTTTTCTTGTCCACCCCTCCCGCTCCGTTTCCTGTCCCTCCTCCCCTTGGCCGTGACTGTGAACTCGTGTCTTCCTCCCGGAAAGGACTGTGGGAGACACGAACAGGAAGACTGCAGAGCCCCGCACTGTCTTCATCAAAAAGTCCCAGGTGGAGCTCGGGGTGCACCTGTGCGGCGGGAACCTGCACGGGGTGTTTGTGGCCGAGGTGGAGGATGACAGCCCTGCCAAGGGTCCCGATGGCCTCCTGCCGGGGGACCTCATCCTCGAGGTGAGTTGTGTGACTGAGCAGGCCTGGTCACTTCCCCTGGCAGTGGCACAGAGGAGACAGAGGGCCCCATAGCCCTCTCCTTCGTTGTTGTCAACCTGGGAGGGCAGTGGGGCAGCCAGTGCGAGAACTGGAGGGCACAGCCCTGGCTCTGGCCGAGGCAGCCGGAAAGAGGCCTCTGACCTGGTGGGAGGGTGCGGCCCGCTCCTGTGGGCGCCTGGGTCACGAGGAAGGTGGCTGGCTGGTGGACAGATGGAGCCCCTCCACCCTGTGCCCGAGCTGCCCCTGGTTACCATCCCTGACTCGGGTGCCGCCCTGGGCAGTATGGCAGCCTGGACGTGCGCAGCAAGACTGTGGAGGAGGTCTACGTGGAGATGCTGAAGCTGAAGGACGTCGTCCGCCTGAAGGTGCAGCATCGCCCCGAGGACTTCGCCAGGATCAAGGGCCTGCCTGGCGATGGCTTCTACATCAGGTGCTGGCGACAGGGCCTGCCAAATGGAAGCCTGTGCTCTCGTCCCACAGGCCGGGGTGTGACCACCATGACTCATGCCTGCCACTTATGCTCCCTGTGCGGGGTTCGGGGCCTGCCCTGTGGGATGCAGGAAGCAGTACCGGGGTTGGCCCTGGTGTCTCCTGGGGGCTCAGGCCTTCCTTCGCATTCCCTCAATCTGAGGCTATAAACAGGATAAGACATCGATGAGGTCCCCTCCCTGTCCCTAGAGTGACAGGTGATAGATAGGCTTTCATCCTAGAGTTTCCCGTCTGTTGGGACCAGGGCCTTGACTTCCGGGGTGCTGGAGGGAGAAGGTCGATCCTTGGATCTGGGCAAGAGGTGTCCCTCTGGGGGGTGGTGTGTGTGTGACAATATCCTATTTGTAAAGCATGGGGCTCTGTCCTTCGAGACTGTCCCGTGCACAGAATCCCACTGCGAAGGTGTCCAGGCACAACTTAGGACCGAGCGGCAGCCTCAGGATCCTGTCTACAAAGCCGTATGGCCCCACACCAGTGGCCAGGGCCCCTGACTCAGCTCGCCTGTCCCCTGCTCCAGGGCGCTGTATGACCGGCAGGGTGAGGTGGAGCAGGACCTGAGCTTTAAAAAGGACGACATCCTCTACGTGGACAACACTCTGCCGCAGGGCACGTTTGGGTGCTGGATGGCGTGGCAGCTGGATGAGAGTGCCCACAAGATGCAACGTGGGCAGATCCCCAGCAAATATGTGTAAGTGCCCCCCACCTTTGAGAGGCTGGCTACTGTCCCCCAGGGTGAGGTGAGCCTGGGCTGGGGAGGGCCAATTCCACTGCTCATGCCAGCTTCCAGGCTGTGCCCCTTGCTGTGTGGCTTGTCCAGAATGCTGCCCTGAGTGTATGTCTGTATGCAGAGACACAGTAGCAAGGTGGAAGGTGCAACCTGTTTTCCAGACAGATGTATGGAGCTGTAATTCACATACCACACAATAAGCCCAAAGGGTCCAGCTCAGTGGTCTTTAGTGTATCCACAAATGTGTGCAGCTGTCTCCACAGTTCATGTTAGAGCATTTTTATCACCTTTCACTCACTGCCCTGTGTCAGACCATTGTCTGTTGCTGTAACAAAACCACAGAGGCTGGATAACTTATAAAGAAAAGGGGTTTGCAGAACTCTCAGTTCTAGAGGCAGAAAATCAGAGACCGTGGGGAGGAGCCTTCTGGGCTGTGCAACAGTGTTGGAGACCCAGAAGAAACCAGCCTAGTGCAGACAGGAGAGATCACAGGGCAAGAAAGGGAGCAAGAGGTGTCCACCAGGCTTGGTCTTTCTGCAACAACCTGTTCCTGCAGGAACTCACTGGGTCGTTCTGGGAACTCCATTAATCCCTAACTGTGTCCCCCTGGTCACACTTGTTATAGCTTCTTCAGCACTACCATCTTAGGGACAAGCTCCCAGCATGTAGAGCCAGGGAGACCATAGCGCACATCCTGCCCCTTCATCCTCCTCATCGGCTCCGGCTCCTGCCCTCAGCAGCCACCTTCGCAGGTGGAGCTGGCTGGTACCCCCCCGGGGGGGTTTCTGTGGGTGGATTCCTGCAGTGTTCGATCTTTCTCTCTTCCCGGGAAGGGAGCAGCCTGGCATCAGCTTCCTGCAGCTGTGGTTCCACAAACATCTAGGAGCCGGAGCAGGGGAGGGGGCACCGCGTGGAGGAGCCTGGCTTCTGGTTGGTCACTGCTGTCCTCCCGAAGGGCGGCAGGCTGGTCCCCACAGCCTCCCTTACGCTGTGTCCTGTGACTGCAGGATGGACCAGGAGTTCTCCAGAAGGCTCAGCATGTCCGAGGTCAAAGACGATGGTGGTGGTGCTGCGAAGACGCTGTCAGCGGCCGCACGCCGGTCCTTCTTTCGCAGGAAACACAAGCACAAACGCAGCGGGTCCAAAGATGGGAAGGACCTCCTCGCCTTGGACACTTTTTCCAACGACTCCGTCCCACTCTTTGAAGGCAAGTGCCAGCCCCACTTCCCTGTGGGCTCTCGAGTGAAGTCTGCTGAATCATCTGTCCTCAGTGTCTCCCAGCTTTACGGTGTGGCCTTTATCTTCAAAGCCTCACGGCCCCCGTTTGCCGCTCCAGTTCCAGCCATCACACCCGTGTTTCAGGCAGCATGATAAAGGGAGGGCCGAGGCAAATGTGTGTCTCAGTGGAGGGTCCCTCTGTAAACAGCGTATCTGTGACACTTACCTCGTCACTTGCATGTCTGCCTTCTTAGCTACTTGCATCTGCCTGGTACGCCGTGAAAGCACACACGCTCTGGCTCTTTGCAGAGCAAGTTTGCCGACTCATTAGTTGTGGCAAGGTTTCTGTCTTAACTCTTGTTTTTGTTTTTCATTTTTCCCTTTTATTCTCTCACTCTCTCTCTCTTGGGTTCTTTGTTCCTTTTCCCCCATGGACACCTTCTCTGGCTGTGTTTTTGTCTCTGAAAAGTAACCATTTCCCCGTTTTTCTTTTTATCCTTCAGGGTTTCTATACTATTTGTTGTGAAGTCATTGGTAGGTGCCTCTGCCGTTAGATTGTCACATCTCCCCAAAAAATCTCATTAAGAAACATCTGGGTCTCTAGCTGTGATGCCTGCTTGGAAGTCTGTTTTATATGATGATGTTATTTCTGCACCACTTTTCTTATCTTTTTTTTTTTTTTTTGAGACAGGGTCTCACTTTGTAGTTCAGGCTGGCCCGGAACTCACTGTGTAGCCCAGGCAAGCCTGGAACTCAGCAATCCTCCTGCCTCTGCCTCCTGAGTACTGGGATGACGGGCATGAGCCACCATGCCCGGCATTGTGGTGTGTGGTACTGATTGCTGGTGGGCGTGAGTCACCACGCCCAGTATTGTTGTATGTCGTTACCAGCTATTGAACCAGAGACCTTGTACTCACTAGGCAGGTGCCAGAACTAATTTACTAAGCTAAAATTCCAGCCTGCTGCGGTCCTTGTTTTGGTCCGAGCTCCTTTCCGGATCCCGATCTCCCTCCCTCCCTACCCACTTCTGCACAGTCCTGCTCTCTCTCTTTCTGTCTGGTCACAGTTCCTGTCCTGTCCCCCATTTCGTTCCTTGTCTGTTCTTCATTCCCATTCTCTTTCCCTTTCCCTTTTCCATTCTCACCTTTTTCATTCCCTTTCACATTCCCTCTCTCTTTCGCTCTGTTCCCTCTCAGCTTCCTGTCTTTCTTTTTCCCTTTCGCCTTTCTCCCCTTCCTGGGTTTGCTTGTTTATGGTACTGAGGATGGAACTCAGGACCTTGCGCTTACCAGGCAGGCGCGGGACTCCTGAACCACATCCCCGGCTCCTCTTTCTAGCTTCTTATGTGTGTCTGAATTAGCACCTGACCTCTTGAGGTAGGAGGTCTCCTTTGCCTTCTTCCATTTCCATAGCATTTCTGTCCTCAGCGGTGAGCAGATAAGGGGTCAGTGGGGCCCCTGGAAACCTGTGGGAAATGTTCTCCTCCTTTTCCTTTTTCTCCTTCCTAGGATAAGAGTCAGGCTCCTGTGAGGGGCTTTTAGTGCACTGGTGTAATCTATTACAACTTCAGCGGCCCCTTTAATCGTCTGATCTTTTCCTTTTGCCTCATCTAAAGCTTCTTCATCATCTTCAGTGACGGTCTCAGGCCTGGTGTTCCCACTAGAAGCTTTCTTCTCTGCTTTCCATCTGTGCAGGGTACCTTCGTGTCAGCATTAGCTTTAATGAGGGGCTTCTCTCCCGTCTGCAGATTGTGTGACACTCTGCGTCCACAGAGGTAGATGCAGTCTCCTTATCCTCACAGGATGCCGCAGCCTGAAGTTTTCCACAAGTACCTTGTCCTCTCTTCCGGCGCAGAATCACGCCATGTTTAGCTAAGAGCTGTCGTAAAGCGTGTCTGAGACTCTCTTGGAAACGTTTCCAGCAAAGGATTGCAGGAATAGCAGGATCGCAGTTTTCATCGTCTTCTTTAGCCTTTAAATCTGAATGATGCTTTCTTACTCCCTGGTGCTTTCTAGCCATAACACTGTGGGTACTAAGGCTGCGTAATGCTCATGGGCACACGAATCACTGGGGTCCCTGGAGGCACTGGTAGAGGAAAGACTGGAAACTGGGGGAGGGGGAGCCCTGTGGGGAGTCCTGGGAGTCCCATGGGAGAACTATTCAAATGAAAGACTTTCTTACTACAGCAGACTGCTACTGAGAATACAGTTCTGTCTTTGCTACCTTCTAGGCTCCAGGTTAAGGCAGGCTGTATCCTTCTGAGATTTGTGCGCTCACCCGCCTGAGAGAGAAGTTCTAAAGCACCTGTTCTAACAGGCCATAAACATGGCTGGGCCATGCTGGAAGCCTGTGGAAGTCTTTCTTTTGCCTGGCATGCGTTGGGGCCTCCTGTACACTTTTAACTTGCCTTGGGATTATTGTAATACCTATTTTATAGTAAGTAGTTTTTAGCCTGTATTGTTTAAGAATAATGACAAGGAAAAAACCTGTACATGTTTAGCATAAGGGGACTTCTTCCCCTCCCAATTGTTTTTTTTGAGTTGGGGTCTTGCTTTGTAGTTCAGGCTGGCCCTGAGCTCACTATGTAGCCCAGGCAAGCCTGGAACTCAGCAGTGCTCCTGCCTCTGCCTCCCGAGTGCTGGGATTACAGGCATGAGCCACCACACCAGGTATTGTGATATGTAGTGCTGGGTATCAAACTCAGTACCTTGTGCTTGCCAGGCAGACGCCGGAACCACTGAGCTAAATCCCTGGACTCTAAGTTTCAAAAGAGAAAGTGAAGCTGCCTTCTGGGAGTCTGAGGAAGAAGGATCCCGACTTTGAGCCCTGCCTGGGGAATGTAACAACTCAATGAGACCATAACTAAAAAAGAAAGGGGAGACGTTGCTAGGCATGTGGTCCAATACAAAGACCTGGGCTTCAATTCGCAGCACTACAGAAATAGAATTTTACACACACATGCACAAACATGCACATACATGCACACACAAACATATAAAAGCAGCACAGGATGCATCCAGGGTGGTGAATGAGTCTGCCATGGCTTCTCCCCCATTTCTTAACAAGCCACGTGGTGGATAACTGTGTCTTAAAAGATACACCAAAGGGGGCTGGAGATTTAGCTCAGTGGTTCTACCGCCTGCCTAGCAAGCACAAGGTCCCTGGTTCGATCTCTGGTAACCACATACAATAATACTGAGCGTGATGACTCATGCCCACCAGCAATCAGTACCACACCCCACAGTGCTGGGCGCAGTGGCTCATGCCTGTAATCCCAGCACTCGGGAGGCAGAGGCAGGAGGATTGCTGAGTTCCAGGCTTGCCTGGGCTACACAGTGAGCTCAGGGCCAGCCTGAACTACAAAGCAAGACCCTGTTTCAAAAAAAAAAAAGATACACCAAAGGGTGCACCAAGGGAAGGAGAGACTTGGCTTGCTTCCTGTCTGCTCTGCCCACAGTTTGCCGCACTACCACAGCGTGTGTGCCTCGGGGCCCCTGTGCCCTCTCCCAGTTTGCCCTGCAGAGATGTGCAGGCTCTTCCAGTCCAGGCTCTTCCCACTTCAGCTCCTCCTGGCTGACTCCCTTATTCCTCCCCGGGGCTCTCCTGTGCCCTGGGGCCTGCCTGGGACTCCGAGTCCCCATCTCAGCCTTGAGGCTCTCTTGCCCCCTCGACTCTCTGTTCTGTTACGTGGAATTGTCAGACAGCTGCTGTCTGTTACCTGAGTGTCCAGTGCAGCTGGCTTGTGGCCTCAGTGGGAGTGAGCTTTTTAGTGGCAGGGAGCATTTCCAATGCCGGCTAGCACAGTGACATGTCCCAGGAAGACGCTAGGGGACACTGCAGGATGGTTTGTGAACTGTCTCTTCCTGGGGGGACTTTCTGTGCATTTAGTGGGAGGGCAAGTTCATGACAGGTATCAGCGAGGACATTGGTTTGATTGCTTAGACCAAGGCCGGAGAGCAGTGGCTAAAGCCAGATAGGAAGCTCACTTCTCTGTTGTTGTGTACAAATGGGGGCCCAGGGCAGGCTCTTCAAGACAGTTGTCACCGGGGCACCCATGTCCCTTCCATCTCTGGCTCCGCCACTCCCTCAGGGCTTTCCCATGTGCCCAGTCAGAGCTGGGCCACACCTCTGTCATCCACGCACATCCATGTCACACAGATGACGGGGGAGGCTACAGCTTCCACCCCTTGCAGGGCTTCTCCTAGTGAGTAGCGGAAGAAGGAATTGGGGTGGGGACCACAAGCCTGGGTTGCCAGGGAGGAGCTGGGTGGAGCAGGAGGAGGGATGCTGAGGCCACTGGGCAGTGCCAACTGCCTCAGCATCCCCAGTGGAGAGGGTCTGTGCTTCTCCAGACTTGGTGAGTGACTGTGCCTGGAGTGCCCGGGTTGTGGGCATGAGATGTCAAACCAGGCAAGCTCGTCACACTCCCTGGCTCTGGACCTCGGGTGGAAGGGTGAGGGAGGTCACAGGTACCCGGGCTGGGCCCATGGCCCTGCCGCACTCTCTCCTGCAGACTCAGTGAGCCTGGCGTATCAGCGGGTCCAGAAGGTGGACTGCACCTCGCTGAGGCCTGTGTTGATCCTGGGGCCCCTCCTGGACGTGCTGAAGGAGATGCTGGTGAACGAGGCACCCAGCAAGTTCTGCAGGTGCCCACTTGGTAAGGAGCATCCTTGGGTGCCCACCAGGTTGTGCCTGTTCCTGTCCACCTGGTTCCCTGGCCACACAGGGTGGGCAGCACCGGAGTAGAGCACAGGGTGTCACGGAGCCCTGCTGACTCGTGTCTGACCTTCCGGGGGCCTCTGGCCCTGTCCCCCGGGAAGGATGGTCGTGGGGCTCTAATGGCTGCCTTGTGCTCTGTGTTCCAGAGGTGATGAAAGCCTCCCAGCAGGCCATCGAGCGGGGTGTCAAGGACTGCCTGTTTGTGGACTATAAGCGGAGGAGCGGCCATTTTGATGTGACCACAGTGGCTTCAATAAAGGAGATCACAGACAAGGTGTGTGCGGCTCTGTGGCCCCTACCGCTCAGTTTCTCTGCCTGGCTCCCAGCCCCAGCACCCATCAGAGCTGTGGGCCTGGTGGGGTGTCCCTGGGTAGGGCTTGAAGGGTCTCTTCTGCTGCCCAGTGGTGTGTCTGTGCATGGAGACGAGGGGTCCCCTGGAGGGAGAAGAGAAGCCCCCCTCGCCTGCCCTCCAGCATTCACCTTGGGCCCTGCCCGTCCCCAGAACCGGCACTGTCTTCTGGATATCGCCCCACATGCCATCGAGCGGCTGCACCACATGCACATCTACCCCATCGTCATCTTTATCCACTACAAGAGCGCCAAGCAGATCAAGTGGGTACCGGCCTTGCGGGGTGGGGGGAGCACCAGCGTCCTGTCACCTCCCAGTGGGCGACGCAGCTGGGAGAGACGAGTTTTGTCTGTCATCCCTGGGTTCAAGGCAGGGGTTGCCTGCACAGCACCCCTCTCCCACAGTCCTGCGCCCCTCCTTTCGGCTTGCCCCTTCCTCTCAGTGTGTTCCGCAGGGCCGGAGCAGCTGGGGTCTGGGCCCATCCGGCTCTGCCCGTGGCTGTGCCGAGGCCAGCACGTGTCTATCTTCTGTGCTACGCTGGCCTCCCGGAACTCGCCTGGAGGCTGCTTTGTGGGGGAGGCACAGGGCTTAGCCTGCTTCACCGCTGTCCAACAGGGAACAGAGAGACCCCGTCTACCTGCGAGACAAGGTGACACAGAGACATTCCAAAGAGCAGTTCGAGACAGCTCAGAGAATCGAGCAGGAGTATAGCAAGTACTTCACAGGTGGGTGCAGGCTGGGTAGGAACAGAGGCAGGGCTGGAGGAGCTTCCACGGCTGGTGGCCTAGAGCGGGTGGCCACTCACCATGCATTACAGGTGCCATATTGTAAGCCAGGCTGGCAGGGGCCCCGCCACAGACTCCCCTCCGTTCATGGGCCGGTCTGCCTGCCCAGTGCTCACACATGCAGAGGCAGGCGTGTCCCAGCCCAGGGTAGTGTCTGCTGATGGGGGAACTCGAGGCCCCGGTGGGTGGCAGTGCAGGCGTCTGTCCCACACCCTCCAGGGCACCTGCGGGGAGAACAGCTATACCTTGGCCATCTCTGGTCTACAGAATAAGTCTTCGGCAGCCTGGCTCCATTGCACTGTTGGTGACTCACCCTGTGGCTTCAGTCTCTTGGGCAGGGTCATCTGTAGGAGGTTGGCACTGACTCAGGAAGGGACCATCCTGCAAGGCATTGTGACCTAGTGCGGCATTTCCTGTGGGCAGCTGGTCACAGAAGCCCATCTTGGTCCCAAGTGGCAGACGCATGTGTGTTGTTATTTCTGATTCGCCCTGCCCACAGCTTCAGCCAGAGCCATTGACTGCACCTAGGGAAATGAAGTTTAAAAACCGATTGTTTTATTAGAGCCAGCAGACATTAAATGACACCCTCCCATTTCCAGAACGGTTCCTTAGACACTGCCGCTTTCAGATTGCACCTTGCCGCAGGGGTGCAGTCTTTCCACTTGGTGTAGCTCGAGCCCGGTGTCTGCAGACCCTGGGCCCCATCCTCAGGACGCAGGCACCTGTCCCCTCGGGCCTCTTGCTTCCTGGGAGCTCTGCTGCTGTGGCCTGACCAGCCAGGCCAGGGAGCCATTGCGGCAGGTTCCTCAGGGGCGGTTTTCTTCTCTTCTGGTCTGGTTTCCCACCAACACAAGTCGGATGGGACTGGGCAGGGTGCTGAGCGGCGCAGGGCACGCGGGGATGCCGCAGAGGGCAAGGTGTTTGTTCGCCTCCTGCTGGGGGCTCCCTTGGAGCTGACAGTCCCTGTGTGTTTGGGGGGCTCTTTTGCAGCAGTCGTCCAGGGAGGACCCCTGTCGAGCATTTGCACTCAGATCTTGGCAGTCGTCAATCAAGAACAGAGCAAAGCCCTGTGGATCCCGGCCGGCTTGCTCTAGGAGGAGCCTGCTGGTGGGGACCCCGGCTCGCTCTTCCAGAGACCGGACAAGTGTGCGCAAGAGGAAGGGCCTGGAGCCGGGGCTCCAGGAGCACCTGCCTGGCCACGGGAGTGCCGGGCCGGCACGCTGCTCCTCACACCTGTACTTTGAGATAAAACAAAACGGAACAAAACTCAAAACTTGACGGAGGGGTCCAAGGCCCATCTTCCTTCCCGTAGCCAGCCGGTCAGATGCTGCACAGAAAACCTTCAGATCACAAGTTTACAATCCTTTTCTAAGTATTTGGTTGTTTATGTTTACTTGAATGGCTCCGTGTTTGGGGCCCTGCCCCGTCACGCTGTTTCTCTGGTGTTGCTTTTACTCCCCGTCTTCAGTGAAATGGGAACCCTGGGACCCCATGGGGGCTGCTTTGCTTCGGAAAGTTCTTGTCGGTGGCACCAGAGCGTTGACAGACTCCCCGCTCCTTGGTGGCGCCTCTCCCAGAGGACCTTGCCACCCCGGTGCTCAGACCGCTGGTGGTAGCAGAGCCAGTGCCTTGACGGGGCCGACGTGCTGGTGGCGGCGGCATCTCCCTCCTGCGCCTGCTGGGGAGGGCGGCTTCGGTTCTCACCACTTCGTTTCTCAGCCCTGCCCTCCCGCCCCCGTGGCCTCCCGCTCCCTCTCCAGCTGCATTAATAGCCGTCTGTCTGGTGTGTGGTCCGCCAGGGCTTTGTGGGTGCTCAGTGACAAGTGGGGTCCCAGCAGATGGGTGTCCCTGACTGCCCTGGGTTCAGGGAGTCCTGGCAGCCTCCTGGCACTGCTGGCAGGTACTTCTTAGCCTTGGTAGAACCTGACAGGTACATCTGTCCTTTATGGTGGGAAAACATTCACGTTTCAGACTTTGGATGGAGCATTTTTAGGAAAAGCATCATGGTTAGTGTTGTTGCTGTTGAGAATGGAAAAAGGAAAACCCGGGATATCTTGTTGGTCTTTGTTACGATGCTCATGGTGTGAACCTGACCCCGTGAGGTTGTCCTTTCTCTGCGTTGGGTCTCTTCTGTTTTTCGCGTTCCTCTCTTTTTTCTTTTTGCACTTCTGATGCCAGGTATGTCTGGCCAATGATCTGATGTGGTTCCCCCTTCAACCGTGTCCTGTTGATAGGTACTGTACCAGGCTCTGTGTGTCATTGGGGTAGGACCTATATTTTAATACTGTTGCTAACTTTTCATTTTACTAGCGAGAAATCTTTGATTTTTCATTTTATTCTTTGTAATTTTAGACACTAGATTGTAGTTTAGTCATTACTGACATTTTTTAAAAAAGGGATATATATTTTCTTGCACAGCTGTTCAAAAAAAAAAAAAAAAAAAGACAAGTTTCGGTCCTCAATGCTGTCCTCTGTTTTACAGGTACAAGTTTTCTAGCTCAGCCAGCTGTGAGAGGCTGCAGGGTGCTCTCCAGCTGTGCCTGCACACCCCGGGCAGGCGGACGGCTGGAAGGGGGTCGCAGGCCACCTTTCGGGTCTGATAGCTGGGGTGTTCTGTACTAAATTGTTACTTTGTATCAAAAGTTAAAGACTTTAGTACAACAAATAAAGGTCAGTTTCTCTAACTTCCCATGCCTTTGGTTTTCCTTTATCTCTGAGCTGGGAAGGTATGGCTTGCAGGAGGTTGGATTGGCCCATGTGTGGCCATGCGCAGGCTTGCCTGCCCTTGTGGTAAGACTCTCTTCCTCCCTTCTCATCTGTCTGTCTCTCCTTCTGCCTGTCTGCCATCCAGTGTTGGATGGGGTGGTGGTTGGGGCCAGAGGGCTCTTGTAGCCAGGTTGCCCATTGCGTTGGGCCATGACATGCCAAGTGCTGAGCAATCCCCCAAATGTCCTCAGGCACAGCATTCTGCCGCAACCCTGTGCTGGCATGCTGCCTGGGGGCTGACGATTGTTGGGGCCTGCTGAGTCAGATTCCCTCCTGGCCTGTGGCCACCGAGCCATGGTGCCAGGGCCCTGGCAGGTCAGGCGGACCGTGTACACAGCCCCAGTGGCCCCCCTCCTGGAAAGCCCTGCCTGGTGGGTTCTCTCTCCTACCTGGCATATGGAGGCAGTTGCTTCTGCTTTTAGGAGAATTTCTCTTACAGAGTCAATGGTGACATGAAAACTAACAGTTTCAGCTTCAGAGGATTTTAGTTTCTTCTTTAGATTTTTATGCATTTCCCAAATTTTCTACAGGCAACTTCACTTCGTTCTGTAATTACAAGACACCACACCTTTCAACACGGAAGCCACTTAGGCCCCTGAGATTGTGGCCCTTTGTTACTGATGGGACAGGCCCACCTGGGTCCCTGGAATAGCTAACTGTGGTGCATAAGCACCTGGCTGACCGAGTTAGCACAGTTCTGGGTGTGTCTGGATGGCTGACGTAGCAAAGAAGGAAGATTCAGGCTGGATGTGGCTGGTTTGTAGAAGTCTGAAAGAAGGACGTCTTGTTTCCGCTTCTTCGGGAAGCTCCTGTCTTCACAGAGTTCCTTGTGGATGTCTGTCTCAGGCTCCCAGGGCAGACCCCTCAGCCTTCAGCTTCCGGTTACGGACTCATGTGGGAATCTACAGCGCATGCCAGGCCTCCCGCTTCAGACTGGGTCCACACCTCTCCAAGGAGCAGGTTATCTTTCTGCGTCCGTCGACATTTGGCTGTGTGGATGTAGATGTTTTATATTAAGTCTGTTCTCGGGTGAAGCCTGATAATGTTCACCAACATCAAGGATCGACATTGACACAAGGGTGAGCAGGAGGGGCCAGACAGGGAGTGTAAAGTCAAAGCTGGGGTATACAGTCTGGTGAGGGAGGGTGGATCCTGAGGGGGTGGCTCGGGGCAGGACCTGGCCTGCCGGGTTCCTCACTGGTGCCCTGCTGTCTGTCACCATCTGCAAGAGTTTCTGGCCTCTTCACGCTTCCCCACTTCAGTGCTGCCAAGTCTCTTCCTGTCCTTCTGCCATCAGTACATGAGCACATGCAGTATGGTTGCGTGGTTCAAGGCATAGTGAGAAAGACTGTCTATACCTCAGTAATGAGGGTAGAATTCTGCCACCCCTTAGAAGCCCTCCTGGACCCCGACGGCTCAACTCCCACCTGCTCTACAAAGCAAGCACTGGCCCGACATGGTGTTCAATAATCATTTCCTTGCTTTTCTGTTTAATTTAACACATGCCCTGCTCAGTGCAAGTATCTTCAGGGAATTGTACAGTTTTGAAAACACTAGGCATCAAGCACCCACATAGCAACGTGAGGAAGAGACACGGTGTTGCCACTGTTGGGATCTAAATCAGAGTGGACCTCCCATTCGCTGAGGGCTTGTGGGAGCCCTTTCCGGAGAAGTTCATGCCATGGGGGGGGGCGGGGCTACATCAGTAACACATGCCAGATGTATTTGCCTCTCTCCACACTGACGGAATTTGTTGAAGAACTATAAATTCGTGAACTCTCGTCAGGCTTACCTGGCCGAGTACCCAAGATTCACTTGGTAATCAGTGGGCCAGGGAATCATAAGTTCTTTTATTCCATTCTTAATAATTAATTAAGATCCAACTAATTTTTTTTTTTTTCGGTACTGAGGATTGAACTCAGGCCTTCTGCTGCCAGGGCAGGTGCGGTACCATTTGAGCTAAATCTCCGGCCTCTAAGATCCAACTAATACCATGCTTAGGTAACACACTGGCCTTCACCGTCACGTATAGGTTACACAGTGGCTAAGGAGGTCCTCATGCTGACAGCAGGAATCAAAGAAACAGAAGTAAAAGCAAAGACACAGCTGACAGAAATTAGTCATCACAAGTGACCAGTCAAGATTACAGGCCAGGGCATCTTAATTCTTTTTTTTTTTTTTTTTTTTTTGAGACAGGGTCTTGCTTTGTAGTTCAGGCTGGCACTGAGCTCACTATGTAGTCCAGGCAAGCCTCGAACTCAGCAGTCCTCCTGCCTCTGCCTCCTAAGTGCTGGGATTACAGGCGTGTGCCACCACGCCCAGCTCTTAATTCTTTTTAGTCTGTTCCCGTTTGCAGGGATTGAATTTGGGCCTTTGTGCTTCCAAGATAGACCCGGTACCACTTGAGCTAAATCCCCAGCTCCTTCCTATTATCTGTTTTTAAAATTTGTTTATATTTTGGGGGCTCCTCATATAGGAAAAACCAGGTGATTAACATTATGGTCTCAAGGTACATTGTTTCTCCTACAAGTGACTGAAATTTATCCTTCACAGTAGTACTGCATATCCTACGTTTTAGGTACATGCCAGTACATTACATTTTGCAAACATGTACTAGTTTAAAAAATGGAAATATACAAGGTAAAAAATTTTTTTCAATAGAGAGCTGAATGAAATGAAGGTGGTCCCTCTAGGCAGAGGGCAGAGCTGACAGAAAACAAGGCTGGGAAACAGAGAGGCCTGGGGGATAGAGGGTACTTTCTAGTGCAGACCGAGTGTGAGCCCTGTGACTCTTCCATTGCTAGCAGCTTCATTGAATAAAGTAAAAAATAAGAAAATAAGCTAGAGAACAGGCAGGTCCAGTGAGGCAGAGCTGAGTGCGCAGTCAGTTCAGAGCCCAGTTCTGGCAAGCGGGCGGTGTGGCAGGCGGGTCACACTGTGTTGTAGAGGTAGGGACAGCCAGCGTGTGGGGCTTGTCACCCCTCGGTGGCCCCCTGAGGCCCCAAGCCCATGTGTTGCTGCTGCCACCCCCACCCCAGCTTGGGGTCCTCCTTCGTGTGACCCTGTCCTCAGTGGGTCTGGTGTGCCCAGTAAGCTCCCAGGCCTGCCTCTCTGTGGTATAACTGGACGCATCTTGTTCCATGTTCCTCTGGTTTAACTGGGGCACCTTACAGGTGATCATTTCTCATTAGCACCATTTACTAGTTTTTGACCTGGGATTGTGCTGCATGGGAGGGAGGGAGTTGTTTGTGTTTTTTTGTTTGCCCTCTAAATGGAGAAGATGGTATTACAGAATGGAGCCATCTAGGGTGAGGCACGGCTGGAGAACACAGCAGGGAGTAGCTCACAGCAAGGTGCAGGCTGGGCCTGCAGCTTCTGTGTGAGGGCTTGAGCGAGTCCTGAGAGTGGCAGGCTGGCAGAGGCCCAGGGCACCAGACACAGAGTGCGGTGGGAACGTGGGTAGGGTAAGGCCTGCTGCTTTGACACCCTGGATTTCTGAGGTAGGTCAGAGTTCACCATTTCCATGAGGTGGAGACTGCAGTAGGGTGTGTCTGCTCACGCCAGGACAAAGCTAGTGGACCTAAGAGTGGGCCAGGGCCACCATGCCATGGAGCCGCCCTTTGCTCGGGAAGTCTGTTGGTGGCTGTCCCCATCTCTGTCCTGCTCCAAGTCAGACTTGTTGCTCTCTAAACCGAGCCAGCTCATCTCAGCACCTCACCTCTGCTCTCCTGGGGATTTTTCTTGACTTCTTTGACATTTTCTCTCCTTGGGGGCGGGGCAGTTGTTTCTTGGGCAAAAAAAAGGATTAGTTCCTATCTGAATTCTTTCTCCACAGAAAGGCAACTGGGCTCCTTTGTTCTTGGTATGATGTTCATGAAAAGTCTGTATTATGTGTCCAGGTTAGGAGGCTGGGAGTGGACAGAGGCCCAGACAATCACTTGGACATTATCCATTTGTGCTAAATGCTGTTGCTTGTGTAAAAGCAAGAATGTCAGAACTGACTCTGAAATGGGCCTGTTAGCCAGAGGTCAGAAGGCACGTTGTTTCATTTTGAAACCCAAATAACTGGCTTTTAACATTCGAGGGATGGAACCAGTCAAAATGGTCAGAGTCTTGCGAAGGAGTCTTGCTTACTGAGAGAACATCTGTGGATCCCCCGGTACCCTCATCAATCAGAGAAGCAGTGCCCAGATGGTATTACCTTCGCTGTCAAAGGAGCGCTCGAGTTGGACTTGATTCCTGTGACCCTGGGGTTGCTTTGCCTTGTGCACTGTACTGGGTGGGTCATAGAACACTGGCAGGAAGTCAGGAATGGCCACAGACAGCGCTGCTCTTTCATATCCAAACTTGACATTGCATGGGCACGTGAAGGGAGCTTGGGAGGTATCAATATGAAAATGTATTCCTGATCTATTTGTCAGCATTGAGGTATCCACAGAGGATATCTGCCAATTCTGATCAGATAGGAAGACGATTAAGGCCCCTGGGATCCTTGTCCAGAAGCAGGAGCTGAGTGGCTCTGATAGTTACCATGCAAGTTCCCAGGGAAGTGAGCAGGTCAGGATGGTGGCTGCATATGTGAAGTGGCAGCAGTCAGCACAGTTGGGTTTCCCAGACCTATGCATGGATGGGACAGTCACATTCCCTGTGCTAGCAGCAGACATGTAGCCAACCCTTGCCACAGGGGAGAGGTGGAGACCTAGACTCAGGTGCTATTATTGGACACCTGCAGAAATTCAAACCTTACCTGAAAGCTTTCCCAACATTTTGGGAAAGCATTAGATGGAAAAAAACACACATCTTCGGGTGCTGGGTTCAAAGCGCCAGCAAGGACGTCAGGACCTGAAACAATATTGTTTAGCTCACAGAGTGGAACCTAGGACTGGATAATATGTCCTTAGTGCCCTCAAGCTGATTAGCATAATCGGGACAGCACCAGTCAACAATAAAGAGAATGAAGAGAGCCAGGCATGGTGACCTGTAATCCCAGCACTTGGGAGGCTGAGACAGGAGGATCACCATGTGTTCCTGGACAGCTGGGGGTATATAGTGAGACCCTGTCTCACACACAAAAAGAAGTGAGAGAAGGAAAGAATGAAAAAGCCAGAGGCTCATACTAGGAATGAGTGGAACATATTTTTCAGCTTATGGCTTCAATCACTGCAGGCTGCCGATGAAGGACCGGGTGGAAGCCTGTCTTTTTGTCACACATCTGTGATGGGCTGGGGGGAGGAACGAGTAATGGATTTCAGAAGTACTGGGAAGTCTTCTTGGTTTAGCAGACCTCTCTGGAAAGATTTGGTGGTCTGGTGATTGCCGAATATCACCCCACCCCCACCCCGTCTTGGTTCTACCACTGCTGCTCTTTCTACTGTCATGGTCTTGCTGGGCTGCAGCCTACTGCTTCTTTTTTTTTTTGGTCTCACTACCACATTTGACACAGGAGTGGTTCACACTGGAGCATCAGGAGATGTGTTTGCACTGGGGCTCTGTTGGCACTCAGCCCTCCCAGCCGACTCCTTCTCTTCACAACCAGAACCAAAGTACTGCCCTCTTGCGCTTCCCTGTCTCTCTACACACAGCATTTTACATCTTCATTCTTTTTCACACAATTCAGTAGAGGTGTAGGGACTGAGTATGCTCACTCTGAGGGGAAGTGAACAGAGATGTTCAGGGTACAATCTGTACAGAGACCAAATAGCCTCGAGGCAGGAAGACACTCCATGTAAGGTGGCTGTGAGGACCCCAAAGCCCTCCACATAGGAGTCCTTTTCCTTGGCAAAGGAGGAGTAACATATACTGATCATTTCCCCCAGGGAAAACAGGGTCGTGTGTGTGTGCGTGCGCACACATGTGCCTGCATTCACAGGGAAGAAGAAGACTTCCCTGGGGCTATGTCACCTATTAGTATTTTCATTTTTGGTTCTGTTCTAATTTTTAAGAACAACAAGTATGACTAGCAAAATAGTTCAACGTTGTTTTACGGAGAGCTGGATGTGAAGCCCTGCCCCACACCTGTCTGAGGTTGTGGGGTGGTCCATCACAGAAGACACAGCCCCTGTCCTGGCCATTGAAGAGTGATTTCCTGTGCCCTTAACAGGAAGCGGAAAGAACTGGCAGGAATTCAAGCAGCAAGAACATCTGTTTGGTACACCTGGCTCCCTAGATATTTCTCTGATGTTAGGAGCGTGATGGGCTGGGAAGGGATCTGCAGACCAAGGAAGGAGGTCCCAGAGGGAGGGATGCCTACTCTAACTCTCATGTCTGTATATCCCCCGAAGCTTCATGGGGCCATAGGTGGGGCTTTTCAGAGGTGGCTGGATCTACAGTGTATGATGCTGAGGTTGGGGGTGGTAACGAAATTAGTTCAACTAAATTGGTTGCATGCCATTCTGCTTATGTAAAGAGAAAGGCCCATCCTGGGTTCTACTTGCCCTAAGGGCATGTAGCCTGGATAAAATATAAGGACATAAAGGAGCTGCTGCCATTTTTGCTGCTTTTGCTGCTTCCTGCCTTCCATTTCTCACACCATGAAGTATTTTTTTCTCTTCTGTGATGCCCCTTTGCCATGCCACTCTGTCTTGGAGCAAGCCAACTATGGAATGAAACTTCTACAGTGACTCAAAAGAAACTTCTCTAACTCGTTGGATATTTTGTCTCAGCAACGAAAAAAGTAACTCAGACACTGACTAATACTCTTAAAGGCCCTGGAAGGAGAAGGGAAGAGTAGGTCATGGCTATGCCCGAAAGGAAGCTGGTTTCTAGTGAAGACCACAAGAAGAGGATGAATCAGCAGCTCCACAGATCTGTAGATGGGGGAGGGTACTGTCAGTGGGATGTGCTGTGGGTGTGACTGAAGGGAACCCAGAAGATAAGAGAGCTGGCACAGTAATCACATGTTGCACACCTCCATGGGAACAATATTTGTTGGACACAATATGGGCCACATGCTATACAGGGTGACTGTCGTAGACACTGGATTTTATCAAAAATCTCTCTTTTTTTTAAATGGTCACTATGTGTAGCGTTGCTTTATTGAAATGCAAATATAATTTTTAGGAGATCAAGTGAATTAGCTACCTAATGAACAAAGGCCCAAACTTTGTCATCTTAAAGCCACATGACATTGTTTTGTTTTTTTGAGACAAGGTCTTGCTTTGTAGTTCAGGCTGGCCCTCAGCTCATTATGTAGCCCAGGCAAGCCTCAAACTCAGCAATCCTCCTGTCTGCCTCCCGAGTGCTGGGATCACAGGTGTGGTATGTGGTATTGATTGCCTGTGGGCGTGAGTTACCCCACCCAGCACTGTATGTGGTTACCAGGATCGAATTCTGGACCTTGCCTTTGTGGGGCAGGCACCGGAACCACTGAGCTAAATTTCTGGCCCCACACATGACATTATGTTTTGACAAACATGTAAGACTTGTCCAGGCCTGCTGGACAGATCAGCTGGGTCACGAAGTCAGAGGGGTGCGGATTAAGAAAAGAAAAGGAGACAGAACTGATGGGCTCTGAAGGTCCTCAGTCATTACTGAGCCGGCACCCATTTATTGAGCAGATTGTATTTATACTGTTCCAAAAGGCCAACATGGCCTCGAAAATGGTTACATATTATGTTACAGGTGAGGAAAAACAGGAACAAGGCCTCCAGGAAATCAGTGCACAAACAGAAGGTTGTCAACTATAAACATACTGTGTAGAATCAGTTCTTTAAATGTCCAACTGCAATTCTCTTAAACCTTTTCCCTATCTCTAACTTTCCTATACTATCCTTTAGCAATGCTTAACTTTCAGAAGAGTAAGTACATCCATCCACAGTTAATTAACTCTACAGAATTCAGTCGTAACCTGCCTAGAAACAGGAAGGAAAACAACATGTTGCCAACTTGAGAAGCAATGGTCAGGGGGCCAAGTCAAGAGGTTGTTTACTTTCCCGGGCAGGCATCCCAATGTAGCAACTCCTAAAGTTGCAGGTCTTATCTTGGGAGCTGGGCAGCACCCTTCAAAGTGCAGACCTTCTAACTGCTAGTTAGGGCAGCACCCAGTGCAGATCTCCAAGCCTGACAGGGACGCTTAGTCAGGGACGCTTAGTCGAGGCCGCTTCCCACAAGACTTGACTTAAAGTTGCATGTTTGGACATATTTGTGATTTATCCTGGGTGACAAACTAAACCACCCTTTTATTGTAAATATTTGTGTTGGCCTCTGGGAAGACATCCACACAGTAGAAGAAAGGGGTGAACCGGAAGGTCACGCAGGGTCTGCCTCTTCCCACCTTTGCTGTGGTCGCACTTAGGGCCAGGACTGAATGGACACCACCTGGCATGGTTACTCCTCCTCCCCAGCCTGACAGAACAAAGGAGCCATGTCTGTACCTTTCCTTTTGCAGAGACCCAAATTCAGAGCTTCACAATGCCAAGAGGAGATTCAGGTATTCCCCAGAACCAGAGGCTCTTGCTGAGGGGGAGCTATAAATGGTAAACTGATGCAGGGTAACCTATGTGATTGGTGAGAACAGTGGCTCTGGTCTTCTCTGCTTAGCTCAATAAATTTTTGCAGGAACAAAAATTAGGGGAACTGGCAGATATTAAGTCCTGGCCACATGGGGCTCAATTGCTGCAAGAGTTGTTTGACTTCCTGCAGGTTGTGTGGGTGACTTGTTTTTATCTATGAAAACTATTAACAAAGGAAATGTTTCAAACTTAAAACAATAAAATAAAAACTTGGAGCAAGCCGTAGGAAACCCCAAAGCCACACAGAGAAGAACATGGTGGACCACACTGTCAGACAGCAGGGTTCAGTCCTCAGTGGAGAAGCAACAAAGAACAAGACAGCATTTAGTGGAAAAGCTAAAACAAGCCCATCTGTTCGTACAGGGTAATCTATCTGAATATGCTTTTACTCTTTTCACTGTAAATTATATGTTGAATGTACTGAGTGACTTTTGTTCAGAAACATCATCTGCGTCTTTACTCACACCACTGAAGAGGTAAGTCCCTCATGTCGGAGCTGCTTCACTACTTCGTTTTCTAAATTCCTATAAACTGGCAGGCACCTTTGATGAATCATTTATCTTGACCTCTCTTTTTCTCTCCTCTCGGTGACCACTCCCCTCCACCCACGTGAGTTTGGCATCCCCCTGAGGCCAATACTTCCACGGTCTACACTGAATTCAGGAACACACACACTTGAAAGCTCTGAGCTCAGCACTTCTAATCACGCCGTCAGTCTTCTCTAGAGACCCCGTGAGAATTCCTGGGCTGGGCTGGGTTGCACCTTCTTTGAAATCCGAAAGCCTCGTTTCTCTGTG
This sequence comes from Thryonomys swinderianus, assembly GCA_004025085.1. NCBI lineage: Eukaryota > Metazoa > Chordata > Mammalia > Rodentia > Thryonomyidae > Thryonomys > Thryonomys swinderianus. Next base: position 16,814 of record PVIC010000932.1, on the reverse strand, counting down.
AGCTTTGCTTTCTTTGGCGCATCTCAGTTCCATTTCTCTGTTTCATGCCACACTTTTTTGTTTTCCTGCTGGCATGGCTCTGCCTGGAGCATGTTTTCCTTGTTTCTTCCAATGAATGCAGCTGCTTCACGCTTACGTTGGATGATGCACACTTGCAATTCTTTCCGCCAGCTGGGTCTGTCCAACAGTACTGGTTTGGCTGTCCATGGCAGACGTGTCCCACACAATTCACCGAGCTCTTTATGACTTGAGTTTTCCAGAATGTGGTCCGTCTGCAGGGGAATCTGAGAAAGCACACCTGAGTTTTACCTGGGAGAGGCTGAGACTCTTTGTGGAAGGTGTTTCCCCCATGTGGAGAAAGGTGTCCAAAAAAAAAATGCTGAGCAGCTCCAGATGATAGGCATGCAACAGCCCAACTAATAACTTTACCCAACTAAGAGAGAGAGAGAGACAGACAGACAGACAGACAGACAGTGGGACATCCAGTGCAATTCTGGGCAGGCAGCTTTGAAGTTCAGTGTTAGGCAAAAATCTCAAAATTTGTTGTATGAAAAGATACACAGAAGCATTTGTCTAGGATGATCTCAATTTGTAAAAGATCGCATAGGGGAAAAGCCTAGCAAAGTGGCTACCGTAAGTGGGAAGGGTAGCAACAGCTGAGCATCTGCAGCAAGGTTTACCTTCTAGAGGCTGACTGCTTTCTGAGTGGGGGGCACAGCTGTAGAGGAAGACTGCCAGGCTGCCAAGAAGAAATACCTTGAAGGTCCACACTGACACCAAAGGCCAGTCAGGTTCTGTGGCCCCTTGACTCCTAAGGGAGAGTGAGAGAAAGACGAAGAAGCAGAGGAGGAGGATTTAGATCCAGATTTGGAGCCAGACCCAGACCCAGATGAAGAAAAAAATGAGCTCAGGGATCCAGCAGTATTCGAGGCCAACTTGTTATGCTCGGAGAGGTCTATACAGGTCTCCTGGAGTCAAGACCCCCGGTGTGCTGCGGATGTCCCCTCGGTGGCAGCCTGCGTTTCCAACACCAGCTCTCCAGCTCAGCATGGGGCACCTCTACGGCCCCTGCAAGACTTGTCTCCCCTGCAGCGAACTCCACCATGGCCTCCTGGGCTCAATCATCTGACCTATCCACCTCAGCATCAAAGGATCCTGCGACAGCGGTAGCAGTAGCAGCAGCAGCAGCAGTGTCAGATACCAGGTTCCTCAGCCAAGAATTCTTAGTTTTAGCAGCTTTATGCCAATTTCATGACCCGAAAAGAGGAGGATTGGGTGAGAGAAGTACAAATGGTTCAGATGCTGAGCAAGAACCTCACCCGAGTGATCATCGCTACCAGAAATACCGTTGAAAGCTAGGGCAAGAGGCAGATGAAGAGCTACTTGGACGAAGGAACAGGGTTCAGTCTCCTAAGATGGTGACACCGTACATTCAGAAGGCAGAGGTTCAAACTGAAGGCCTCCTGGGCCAGGTGAGTACATCCACGTGTTGTAGTCCGCTCCGAACTGTTGACGCCCTATCTCATGGAACTCAAGGGCAGGGTCCAGCAGCTGGAAGCAGTCAGAAGCTTTGGGTAGTTCCCAAGATTAAGAGGCTGTTCTTTCAGTTACTAGAGATAAAGGATGCCCAGACGTATGGGCCTGCACAGCCCTGCTACCCTGGGCAGCAGAACAGCTAGGTTGAGGAGCTCTTCCAAGTTGTAAAGACCCAGGAGCAGAATCCCTCTGAGGAGATAGCTAGTAGTTTCCTGCAGGTGCTCTCTGTGAAGAAGAGGAAAACCACGGTGGCCCGGATGCTGCCCTTTATGCTGTCTGAACCAGGTATTTGCCTTCTTTTGGTTATTCCCCAGCATCTGCCTCTCCTGGTCCAGGGGACTGTGACTGGCCAGGCCCTACACATGCTGTTCAAGCCTCTGGGCAAATGTATCAATCATCTGCCCTTTCACAAACCCCTTCAAGGATTTCAGGGGCTAATGCTGCTACCACCTGGCTCCTCAGAGTGCCCAATCACTGTAGTACTTAAGAACCAGCTTGGATTACCTTTGCTCTGTGTCCTGCTGAGTCATGGGAAGCAGCTGCTGTCCTTGGATTGTAAGACTCTGCTCCAAAGGTTTCTGTTTCCTTTCTAAAAATCGAAATCGCTTCTCAGCCTTTTGGCTAAGATCAAGTGTAGTTTCTGTTTCCTTTCTAAAAATCTAAATATGCCTAGTGAGAAATGGATGAATAAGGTATAATTAAAGAGGTAATAAAAAGAAAGACCAGCAAAGTGAGCTCATATAGGCCCCTCCAAGAAGCAGATGCCAACCTAGGATGTTTCATAGGAAAGCCAGCAGAGTGGGTGGAGCCCTGCCCAGGCAAGGGGTGAAGATCCAAATTGAGAGTCTCTTGTAGGGCAATTTGCCCAGGCGCACCTCACAAACACTTTCCTTCCAACACAACCACCACTGGTCCCACCTGGCTGGAGGTAGCCCAGGATGAAGGTGGCCTTAGGGTTTGCAGGGTGGTGGCTGTACCCCATCAGCATGCAGGGAGTTCTGTGCCCACAGTGGGTTCTCTCCAAGGCATTCTTAGTAGCACATCTCCACAGCTACTCAGATACAGTGGCAGCAAGGTAAGGGGTGGGGCACATCAGAGATTGGGGTGCTGTGTGCACAGAGGCTTTTTTGAGACAGGGTCTCACCATGTTGTTCAGGCTGGCCTTGAACCCACTTTGTAGCCCTAGCTGGCCTCAAACTTGCAGCAATTCTCCTGCCTCTGCCTCCTCAGTTCTGGGATTATGAGGGTGCACTACCACAGCGGTGTTTGTTAGGACTGCCCAAGTAACCCATTTGTGGCTTGCTCTTTTTTTTTTTTTTTTTTTTTTTTGTATTGGTGGTTCTGGGAATCGAACTCATGACCTTGCACCTGGAAGGCAGGAGCAGCTCCACTAAATCCCACGATGGCTCTCTTTTCTAAGTCATTTGTTACAACACGTATTATGCAATGAGCATCACTTACAAATGTGCAGACTGTGCAGCCTACAGTGTTAGCTACAAAGCCAGCTTCCCAGCCCTGAGCTGAGCCCTGCGGGTCCCCACACCACCAGCACGGAGGCCTGGGAGGGAAGCCCAGCCGACTGGTTGTGTTACTTCTTGGCTTTCCTTATTAACCCTCTGCCCTTTGTACTCTCTTTCCCTACATGCACTTTTTTTTCTTTTTGAGACAGGGTCTTGCTTTGTAGTTCAGGCTGGCCCTGAGCTCACTATGTAGCCCAGGCAAGCCTGGAACTCAGCAATCCTCCTGTCTCTGCCTCCTGAGTGCTGGGATGACAGGCGTGAGCCACCACACCTGGCATTATGGTATGTGGTTACCAGGGATCGATTTGGGGATCTTGTGTTTGCCTGGCATATGCCAGAGCCATTGAGCTAAATCCCCAGCCCTGCGAGGGCCAATTCTGGGAAGGCTGTAGCCACCCCTGGGGCACAGGGCTGTGGCCAGTCCCTTTAGTAGAGGACCTGGAAAGGCAGCTAGGGGTCCTACATTTCCTCGCTGATACTTCCAGACCCTTTGAAATTGAAACTGGCATCTCCACAGGAGGCCGCCAGTTAATACCTGTGGAGCCCAGGAGCTGGGGTCAGGCTGGCTCCCTCCCCCTCTTCAGCCAGGGCCTCTCTCTGTCCTGCTTTTGCCACTGCTCACCCTAAGCAACAGAGACGAAGTGATCAGCGTCGTCAAGATGCCCCGGCTCGGAGGCACCGTCCACTGCTGTCTGACACCAGGGTAGCTGCAGGTCAGCAGCATGGCCGGGGGGGGGGGCTGGGCACTGCCTCCCCAGCCACGGGCAGCACGTCTACACCTATCCCACGTCAGAAACACAGGAGGCTCTCTGAGGCATGTCTGCAGGTGCTGAGTTGGATTTGTGAGTCTCAACAGCACAGCTCCAGTGATGAAACAAGACCATGGCACAGAAAGAGCAACATATGCCATACGTTTGGAACTGCCTAAGAATTTTATAGATGATAACTTCATGCCAACCCTGTTCAGTAGGTATTATCATCCCCCTTTACAGATAGGGAAACTGAGGCACAGAGGCATTGGAAAGACTTGCTGGAGGTCCTGGGTCTATTCTTTCCTGCTCTTCTGGAATATCTCTGGCAGAGTGGCTGTGAAAGTGGCCATTCCTGAGCAACTGGACTGAGCCTCAGCGAAGATGGGCCTCTGGAGGTCCCAGCAGGTTTGTAGACTCCCACAGGCCACCGTACGGCCAATGAGAAACCCACCGAGACCAGGAACCTGTCCTTGAACTTGGCCAGTCCCAGCAGGGGCCACTGCCTCTGAAGTTGAGCTGTGAGACATGCCTAGAGCTCTCTCTCTGGTCTGTGGGCCCTGGAGGCAGTTTCTTTGCTGAATGGCTCACGCCTGTCGTTTGTCAGAGATGCAGTCCCCTTACTCCTCTGTTAAAGACTATTTTCAGAATAATTTTCAGAACTCACCCAGTGAACATGACCAAATATACATACAGACAGACTGGTTTGCTGGTGGCAGAGATATATGTTTCCAGTGTTTCATCAACAAATCTGCAGCTCGTTGTCTAGCATGCTGCTGCTGCTTTTGTGTCAAGTTAGAGCCCAAGCAAGGGTCTTTGCTTGGAGAAGAAGGGGGTAAGCAGCAGACTCTCCCTGTGTGTGGGTAGAAGAAGGTCTTGGAGAAATTCCAGCATCACAAGGACAAGTTGGTGTCTTAGTGTGGATCCCTCCTGGGAGGCTGGTGTCCCTTGGGGTTTGCAGCTCAATATCTTGGCCAAGAAAGGTTGCCTGAGGATGTGGCTCCGTGGTAAAGACTTCGGCCCGCCCTGCGGATGAGCCTAAAAGACAAGATAGGGCAACTGCTGTCGCTGTCGTGTGCATCTGCAACTTCAGTGAGGCTCTGGACCCTCAAGAACACCATCCTATCCGTGGGCAAGAGCACCTTGCCCTTTGGAGCAGCCGTTATAAGAAAGGATGGTATAGAGGCAGCAGAAGCAATGGCAGCTGGAATCAGCGTCTGCTTTTCTCTCTCATCGAGGGAAGCAAGAAGTTCGATTCCTTCCACAGGAGAAACGAGGCTAACTTTTCTGTATGATTCTTACACAGACTGAAGGGGTGATTCTGAGCCAGAGCATGAACTATCTGGGGACGCAGTGGGCTGAGTGGGTTTCACACAGGACACGCGCTATGAGCCTGAATTCAGCACAGGGTGTCCCTTGCCCGGCAGTAGGGACGCAGCCAGTAAAGTCCCCTGGGACCCCGGGCTGCCCTTGGAGGCACATTCAGAAACAAGGTTGCCACCTACCACACTCGAAGCTCCTGCCTTCCCCTCAGGTCCTTGTTTGCCCCCGCAAGGGGCCATGAAGATTGGACTGGGAAAAGCAGCAAGAGGCGGGGAATGGCCAGAAGCACGTTTCTTAGAAAGAATAAAAGGAATAGCTCTTCGCTCACTGGGGAAGGGTGTTCTGTAAAGGCAGACGCCGAAGATGTTTAGGTCTGTGGGCTTTTTGTAGATTCTGGTAGGGGCGAATGTGACAGTGCACAGGGCTCACCCTGGTTGCAGGTAGGCGGGTGATGTCCACAGTGCAAGCCACTTCCTTTGCATTTCACTTTTTCCACAGATGCTTCCATTTGGTTAGGGACCTGTCTTTGTCTGCTACAGTCATATAAGTCGTATAAGTCAGTGTGCTCAAATTAGTTATTCAGGCTCTCTGGTATTTTAACTCACTTAAACCCCAACCTTTAGTTTCCTTTAGGTTAATTCCTCAGGACCTATCTGCTTCCTTCAAAGGAAGGAAGCTTAGGATAGACTCGAGTTCTTTGTGACACATCAAAGCCGCAGATGTCAGGGCTGGATGCTTGAGTTACAATCCTGACACAGGTGTCCCCACACTAGCTCAGGCTAATAATTTCTGACCAGCCACTTCAAATCCGTTTAATTACAGAACTTGCTGGAGACCACAGAGCACCCACGCCTGTGCCCTGACTCTTTTCAGGTAAGCAGCCCTCACCCAGGACCAGCCTCTGTCTGCCAGGATGCTCTGAGCCCTTGAGGCTCGCTGTTCTACCACTGTCACCCAGACAAAAACCTAGAACCGTTCAAACCATCCTGGCTTTGACCCCTGGGACCACGTGTATGGCCTGTGAAGGCGAGCCCTGTCGGGCAGAGGGTAAGACCTAAGATGAACAACTACAGTGTCTCCTTAAGCCTGAATTTAATCTTTGGGTCTCACTGGAGCTATACCAAAGGAGAAACAGGAGCAGAAAGGCCTATCCGTGTCCCCGGCCTGTCCCAGAGGGGTGATGACAGCCTTCCACGTAGCCAAAGGGCCCGAGCAAGATGCCAGAGTGGAAAGCAGAGAACTTGAAATTCTTATGTGCAGTGCTGCCCAGAAATCCCCAGGGCCCTGGGGTGGAGGAGCCTGCACGGGCTGCCTGTCTGGGACAGTGTGCTCCAGCCCCATAGTTACAGAGCTCCCATCTGTTAGAGAGGGGCTGGATTTCTATTCTCAGGACAGGGAAGGCCAAGGACAACCCAGGAAGCACATTGCAAAGCTTCTCTGGTCACCGCCAGCTCCCAGGCTGGGTGGCCACCCATGGGCCCTCGGCATGTTGGTGACCCTCGAGTCCTGAAGGGACAGTTGCTCAGGGGTTGGTCTGACTCACAGTCTTACATGGTCTGACAAGGGAGGGTAGGGTTCACTGCAGCTCTGCCCCCAGCGGGCCAGGCCTGCCTTGGTGTCCCCACTGTCTGCTACGGTGCACTGGAGTCGTGACATTAGGTCCCGAGGCTGCTCTGCCCCGGCGCCCTGCTATACGGGGCCCAGGCTCTGCTCTGTAGCTGGCCCAGTGGGCCCGAGTAGAATCTAGTTCCCGCGCCTGTCCCTTTTCACAACTAAGACAACAGTTTTGTAAGGCCAGGTGCTACCAACCAGCCCAGCTGAGTTAGCCCTCAACTGTGGGAGAGTTGGTGGCAGACACTTCTCTCTGGATGGAGAGCTGTATGCGTTGAGCTTCAACTGTAATTCTTTTTGAAGCTCGCATTTTAAACCTCAGGAGTTTCATTTTATGCATGCAATGAATGTTTAAATAAAACAAAAAAACTTTTATTAAAGGACAGTGCCAAGAACAATGAGATGCATGAAATAGGAGACAATGTGTCCTATAATTTTTTAAAACATTCACATTTATTTATTTATTTATTTATTTATTGAGACAGGGTCTCGCTTTGTAGTTCAGGCTGGCTCTGAGCTCACTATGTAGCCCAGGCAAGCCTCGAACTCAGCAATCCTCCTGTCTCTGCCTCCCAAGTGCTGGGATTACAGGCGTGAGCCATCATGCCCGGCACTGTGGTATGTGGTATTGATTGCTGGTGGGCGTGAGTCTCCACACCCAGCATTATATGTGGTTACCGGGGATCGAACTCAGGACCTTGCGCTTGCGAGGCAGGCACTGGAACCACTGAGCTAATCCTCCAGCCCATTCACATTTATTTTTTAACCATATCCAGTACGTAAAGTGTGGAATGTTCAAACAATACAGAAGAATACAAAGACCCTAAAAGGGTGACACAGGGGATTTCCATTTACAGGTCTTTATGCATACATGTTAGATCAGTCCACATACACAGGATTACTTGCTTCTTCCTTTTTTTTTTTTTAAAAGAAAAACTAAGTTTATGTGAACTCACTGCAGTAGCTGAAGGGCAGTCAGGGCTCCAGTACAGTCTGGATGTCTGGGTAAGAAAGAGCCCAGAGTTGCACAATTTCCAAGTTTTAGGGTCCAACTCAAGCAAGCAACTGCGTAACTGATTAAGAGACCAGCATTGGCCCTAAAAGCTGTGGGAAAAACAGCCTCTTTTGTGTTTTGGGGTGGGGGTGCTGCTGACTTGAACAAATTGACTTCTAGGAAAATTTCCATCATCCATACCACCTTTAGCATGTTTCATTTCTTTGTGTAGATTTATGAGTTTCTGTCTTCAATATCATGCTCCTTCTACCTGAAGAATTTCCTTAACTATTTCTTGTAGTATCCAGGTCGGGTGGCAATGACTTCCTCAGCTCTCAGTGGTAAGAAAAAGTTTCACTTTTATTTAAAAAAAATTTTTTAAAGTGAATTTTCTGGTAGTGATTTTATAGCCCACCTCTGCTTCATAAGCCATCGCTGAGGACAATGTTTCAATAATGAAATGGATATATAGTTTTAGTGTTCCATAATATACAGCTTGAGTGCTATGCAGTTATTTTGCAATGTTCCATTTTTTTCCAGTGGAGGGGAAACTCAATGTGACATAAAATTGGCCAGTTTAGAATTAGAATTCCGTGGTATTTGGCACATTCACAATGTGTGCAACCATCACCTCTGTCTAGTTCCAAAATCTTTTCATCACCCTGTCACTCCCTAGTATCCCCTCCTTGCAGACTCTGGAGATCATGGATCTGCCTTGAGTCTCCATGGAGCTCCCTATTCTAGATATGTATGTAGCCATTTGTTTCTGTCTTCTTTCACTTAGGATAATGTTCTAGAAGCTTCTAGAGGTTCACCCCACATTGTGGCACATGTGAGTTTCCTTTTTTTTTTTTTTTGAGACAGGGTCTTGCTTTGTAGTTCAGGCTGGCCCTGAGCTCGCTATGTAGCCCAGGCAAGCCTCGAACTCAGCAATCCTCCTGTCTCTGCCTCCCGAGTGCTGGGATGACAGGCATGAGCCACCACGCCCGGCTGAGTTTCCTTCTTTATTCAGCCTGAATACTCTCTCACTCTATGGCTGCAGGACATGTCTGAAACAATTTTGCACCAAGAAGACGACCTGGAGTGTTTGTCCACCAAGTCATGTAGTTCTCCAGCCCCCATGACAGTCCATATTTAGATCAAAAGACACAATAGTGGCCATGTGTCTGTCAGTCTGACCTTGGTGATAGTAGTTATTTACACTGGCCAACTTCAACCTTGGCTATATTCGTTATTTGTATTGAGACGGACGGAGTGCACTTGTGCCAAAATCTTATTGATTTGGATTTAATGTCCACTGGAAATCACCATTTGCCCCACCCTGTCATGATCTAAAAATATACTCATTTAATCCCAACTTTTCCCATATTCTAATTTGACATATTATTCTGTACCTTTCAAACCAAGGCACATTTACTTGTTTGGTATAAAGTCAGTTTAGTACAACAAGTGTGAATGGTAGCACCTTTTAAATTTCAATTTGCTCTCTCTCTTTTTTTAAAGAGTATAAGAGTATGTGTATTGGCCACTAGAAATTCTGGAAGTCTTCAAGTTTTAGCTATTCTAGTAGGGCATTCCTTAATGTTTCCCCAACTGCTGAAAATTTAATTTGAGACACAACTTTGCTCAGACTGGTTTTAGGATGATAACCTGACCATTGAGTACCAGGGCTTCCTGTGTAACCTACACAGTAGAAGGGTTGCGTGGCATATTCTGGCAAGTCCTGGTCTCTCTGGTGTCTTCATAGCCTTACTCTTGATATGATTCTCAACTGAACAGTATGTCTGGTCAAGCATTTCATTTTGTTGTTATTAGTGATATTCTTTGAAGTGTCAAATCTTGTGACTACGAAAATTACTGGTGTAATTTAAAATGTAAAAAAATAAAACAAAACAAAAAAACCCAACTGACATGGTAGACAGGCTAGGAGGACGTAGCCAAAACCCTCCTGGTATGCTCCAGTTCCTTGTGAGTTCCACAGCAAAAGGATTAACAACCAACCGACAACAAAATCGGTACCTTGAGGAAAAGGCTGAGCCTGAGCTTGACTCTTGCTATTCTGAGCAGCAGCAGCAGCAAAATACTGCAAAAGCAGAAAGGGCCAGTGCCCCTAGCTCACTGCACCTTTATTTGGTACCAATACTTCATACTTATAATCCTAGCATGCATGAAACAGGGTGGTTATCCACAATAACCTCTGTAGTTGAAGATCCCATAGGGCAGGGCAGACATCCTTAAATCCGAGTAAGTTTTAAGGCCAATAATCCTTGAGTAGTAATCCTTGTAGTTTAAGATCCTGCAGGTAGGGGGAAACATCTACAGTAATCCCAGTAGTTGATCCCACAGGGCAGGGCAGACATCCATACCCAGGTAAGTAAGTTACATCGAGTAAGTCATTTGCAGTTTCCAACACCCATACTTCTTCTTACCCTCACTTCCACCTACGCTGGAAGTAGAAGTAACTTGGCCACAAAGCACAAGGCTAAGAAGAGTTTTGTAAAGATGGGATGTAGAGCTGTGGGGCCCCACACTTTCCTCTCTGCTTCTACAAAGAGATGTTTCCTGCACTGTATTTTAGAAAGTGTAGAAAGCTCAAAGGTACCTGCTCCTAAACAAGAAGCAGAGATTTGTGGCTGGGACCCCTGAAGAGTGGAGGAAGTCACTGGAGACAAGGCCTGGGGACTCTGTATCCAGGCAGTTGAGACTTTTACAGGTTGCTCATGCCCAGTTCTGTCCTGGAAGCCAAGGAGGGACTAGAGGAGGAGGAGAAGACCACAGTCTTGCTTTCCAGAACATCCTCATCATCGTGGACCCAACACATGACGGTGGGAAATAATAAGACTAGCACTTATGTTCCTTGGCTATTCAGTTGTGTTGCATTTGCTCCCATCATGGGTCTTACCTGTCTCCACATCTGAGTGGGTCCCGGGACACCAGGCTCCCGGAGGTCACAAAGGCCAAATCCTGTTTATGGAGGTGAATGAAAATAGTCACAGGATTCTCAGAAGGCTGCTCAGGAAAAGTAGACGGTGACCCATGAAAAGGACTCATGTCAAAACGTCCAGGAAAGAAAGGCGGCAGTCTCAGCATGGCAAACAGGCCAAGGATGCTTCCCTCTGCCTGGTCTCTCAGGATGCCCTATTTCACACAGAGGGGTATGGCCAGTGTGCTGTATGTCACCCATGTCCCTATCACCTCCAGAGATCCCACCAGAGCCTCATGGACAGTGCAATCCGGGGCATGTCCTCCTCTCTGGCTCCTCTCTGGAACTTTGGGCACAATTCCTCATTCGGATCCTGGACAGCAGCATGTGGCTGGCACAGGGGAGCGAAGGCGAATAAAACATGGTCCCTACCCCGGGGGATAGGGATAGGGGGATAGGGGAGATGGTCCGTGCTGTAGCACCGTAGGAGAGATTTGTTGTGTGCCGAGGGTTCCTGGGTCTCGTGCCTTCTGCAGCCCAGGTGTCTCTGTGTGGCCTCTCTTCTTGGGGACACAAGAAGTTCCTTCCGTGCTTGTGGCAGAGGCTGTGGTCACAGAACCCCCTTAACGAGCAAAGATCTGCCAGGGTTAATCGTGGCATGACTTCTAGTTTTCTTGGCTTCTGGAATGCAGAGCCAGTGTGGCAGTGGGTGAAGGACACTGCCATCTTTGCAGAATCCCCTGCTTTTCAGCACCACCTGAGTTGCTGCACAGAGGTGCTTGGCCAGGGAAATGGATTTGCTGTGAGTTGGGAAAGTCTTTGTCAGAATACAGTCAGCCATTCTTAAACCAACTTTAAAACAACATTTTTTTTTTTTAAAGATAAGAAAACTAAGAAGTATGCCACACACTTAACCCTAGCAAACTTCCTGGGCAGAAAGCTGAGGTCAAATTCTTCACATGAAAACGCTCAATGTCAAAGTAGACTTCAGATACACAACTCAGAACACAAACCCATTGGCACTCTTACAGGCCATCACTCTTGTCAATAAAGTCAGGGAATTCAGTTGGTTTTATGGAAAGTTCCTGACAGATGTGTTCCCAAGCAATGCACTTCGGAATCTGCTGCCTGTGAGAGCCCCCGGGCCCTGTAGAGATGTAGACCAGCTCTAATATAAAACAGGAAGTGCATAGGAGTGGTCAAGATCCTTTGTGCCTTTCAGTCAGCTACAAGCTAAAATTAAGATCCTCTTTCCACACTCAGGAGGGTATTCTCATTTTTGCAGAAGTGGAATGGGGTTCTTTCTTTAGGATTCATGCATAGAAAGAAAACATACTCTTGGCCCTTGGCCGAGGTCACAAGAATCCTCTCTCAGACACACTGGACAGTCCTTGTTCTAGGAGTCACTTCCTAAAGTCTCCAACCAGGTGTATAGGTCTGTCTTGAGAAGGAGCATCTTTACCAATATTTAGGAGCAAAACTCGATAAGCTTATTATCACAGAAAGGTACTGCTGCTTTCTAGAAGCTTGTGCTAGGAAACAAACTCTTCTGAAGACTGGAAAACATTTTCGACTTTTAAAAATTCAAATGTCTATTAGAAAATGACTTTTGGACTTTGGCTTCTCAAAGATGGAACATACGCTGCTAGCTGTGGGCCAGGGAATCTGCCCCATGCTCGTCTCCATTCTCTCTTCCCTGTCCGCTCGTCGCCTTCCCTAAATGGAGATTTGGAGAGTGTGGAGAAAGTTCCACTGGGCTGGGGAGAGGGCGCCACCCTGGGGCCTGTGGCTTCCCCGGCTAAGGTGGTGTCCCTCCTAGTTCCTGGAGTGCAGGGGCCGTGCTGTACCTTTGAGGGGGGTAGTAGCCAGCTGCTGCTGGTGCTGGTGGCGGGAAGGTCTGGCGGGCACTCAGCTGCCCCACGTGGGTTTCTCCTGAGGCTGTCAAAATGTCCTCAGAAGAAACGTAGCGACCAGATGCCTAAGTGAATACACCTGGCTTTTCCCTTGTAAGGGGTGATTCATGTCAGGAGCTGCACAGGGCCCCGGCTCAGACCCAGGTGGAAGAAGCTGGGAACCTGTCTTGCAAGGTCCGTCATAGGCAGGGAGACTCCTAAGGGGAAGGGTTGCTGTTGTGAACAGAGTCGAACCCGGGTCCACAGAAGGGCACCAGGGTAAACTGAGTCTCACAGGCCTAGGGAAGAGAAACACACTTTAGCCAAGCATTCCCCCGAGGGTTCTGGTCTTTGTTTAGCTTCTGCATTTCACAAGAAGTCTCTAGGGCCACTCAATGACCTTTCACTGAGGGGCATCTAGGCACCAAGCCCTGGGCTGGATTGGCAGGAGCTTAGAACGCGCTGACAGACGGGATACGTGCTGCCCTCACTTGCTGTGTGAGGCAGATGCCACAAAACATGGAAGAGTCACCTCTAGAGCTATGGCTGCGGGGGACGGAAATGTCAGGGTTTTCCAGGCCTGTCACCAAAACTGACTTTTGGGCTACCGCCGAGAGACTAGTTCTAATGTAGGGATGAAGTGGGGCCCGTGAGGCAGCTGAGAGACGGCTCTGAGGGAGGGGAGGGGATTCTGGGAGGGAGCGATATACCAGGGCCGTCCCTGGTAACGGGACTGAGCAGCAGGAGGACGCTAGGCATGCACTCCAGATTCCAAAACACGTTTCAGGCTTTCAAAACTAAGCACTAAAGGATGGGGTTTCGGGGGTCATTCCCCATGGACTAAGAAGAGGGTGAGACTGGGTCTGAAGAGGAATCGCCTCCAGATCTAAATAAAAATTGAGTCCTCTTAATGACACACACCTCCGGCTGCATGTGATTTAGCAATGCAATTTTGTGGGAAGTCAGGGCCGTCTGCGGACATTTTTCACGCTCCCGGCTTTCATCCCTGGCCCTTCTCTTTCCACCCTTCTGTCTTGCTTTATTTTCTAATTCCCAGCAGGCAAGGTTTAAAAGCAAACAATTTTCCTCTTAGAAATCCTGCTTTCATGTCTTTTACAATGCTTTTAATTTCAAAATAGCTGTTCCTGGCGGTTTTTATTTTGTTTAGTAGTTTAGGAAAAGTGCTTAGACTTTTACTGTTCTTTTTTTAAATCTTGTTTTGGAGTTGCTGAGACTTCAGTTGTTCATGAGTGGGTCAGTAACAATGGCCTCTCACAATTTCTGCATTTTAGAATTTGACTTTTTATGAAGCTTCGTATTTGATTTTTTTCTTTTTTTAAGACAGGGTCTTGCTTTGTAGTTCAGGCTGGCCCTGAGCTCGCTATGTAGCTCAGGCAAGCCTCAAGCCCCCAGTAATGTTCCTGCCTCTGGCTCCTGAGGGAGGTCTGGGATTACAGCCATGAGCCACCGTGCCCGGCATTGTGGTGGGTGGTACTGATTGCTGGAGGGCGTGAGTCACAATGCTGGTGGGCATCGTGTTATGTGGTTACCAGGGATCAAACTTGGGACCTTGTGTTTGCAAGGCAGACACCCAGAACCACTGAGCTAAACCCCCAGCCCTTGACTTCTTTTTAAAAGGGGCACTTGCGGGCACATGTAACACCTCAGTAAGAGGAAGTACCCAGCTGCGAGGAGCTTCCCTGGCTCATTTTTTTCGATGAGGAAGAGTGACTTTATTCAGTGAAATTACAGACTTAAGAAACAGGCTGCCTTGGGTTGGCGAGTTCATACATTCGTGTGCCATTTGTCCACAGACGGCCCTGGAGCGTTCTAGGCAGGTGGCAAAACCCAGGTGCCCATCCGGGTAGCCCCTTCCCGCTCACCACGCCCACCCACTGACCCCCCTAGTCCCGCCCACCAGCCAAGAGCTGAGGTCTCTGTAGAAGCTCCGAGGGCCGCAGCCGGTGGGGCTTTCCTGTTCCAGTGAGCTCTGGAATCACGTCCTTCCCAAGAGACACAGGCAGAGTTTGGACTGGGTCCTTTTTTTCCTGTCAAGCTCCGTCTTGTGGGAACCAGCCTAGGAGATAGGCTCAAACCCGACCAAGGGGTGACGAACATGAAAAATAGACACAGAAACAAGTTGAAATCGTGGGGTGGGCAGAGGGCTCCTATCTCCCTTCGACACAGGGCCCCCAGTGACTGGAGCAGCTTGGCTTTATTCGCTCAGACGTACTCACAAGTGCTTACAAAGCCCTAGGTACACGTGTCTCCCTCCCCCCACAGCGCTTCTGCGAGCGAGCAGCTCCGCCTCGGGTGCCTTGACTTTTCCCTGCAGCGTGTCAGCACGCTTGCGTGGCCACTTTCTTCTCCTCAGTGCTCACGAGGAGGCCAGTTAGGCTCCATTCTTCCCACCTGAGCTCCACAGCGCTCGCTCTGGGCTGGAAGCTGCTGCCAGCGCCCTCTCGGCTTCGAGACTGAAGAACTGTCTCACCGATGAACTCGCACAAGGCGGCCAAGGTACGGGACCGCAGTTTCTCTCTTTGACTTTGGGAGTCTCTCACCCTGTGCGCAGGGCCAGGCCCGGGCGGGCATACTGACAAATGCTTTTTGGGAACTTGGTGAGGGAGGGACTAGCGAGCATGATTTTGAGGTTTCTCCCTGGGGATCTGTTACAGAGCGCCCCGGGTCCCCCAAGCAGGACAGCACATCGGGACTGTGGGGGAGCTCCCAGGCGTGTGTGTGCGGGGAGGGTACTTCGACAGGGGCTGGAGGCCGGGCAGCTGCTGGGGAGGTGGTGCGGAGGGCTCCGCTCACAGAGCCTCGACCGCTTCTCAGCCAAGGTGTGCGCGGGGGCGTTTATTTTTAGAGCTCGAGCCAGTGGAGCTGTCTCTTAAGTGCCCGTTTTCCCCAATGCCACAGCCTTGAGGTGCAAACCTTGGAGTTTGCAAAAGATTTTCTTGGCTCTCGCTATAATGAAGGTAATAGCCAACCCCCTGCCCCCCCCAACCAGGCGCTCTTTTGACGGCTCCTCCCCCCTAGGCAAAGCTGAAGGTTTCAGAGGGTCACAGACAAAATCCAACACGTAACCCTGAGACCCCTTAGGGAAGGGGCTGCTATTATTTTTCCTGAGTTTGGTAAAGTTCCCTTGAGAGACAGCTTGGAGTGGTGGCGGTGACAGGAGGCTGCCCAGAAAAAGCAGGTTTGAAGCAGGTGGTGACCTGTTCCTCCCATAGATAGGCGAGATGGGAGAAAGGAGAGGTGGTCTCTGGATGGCGAGCATACTGCCTGCGTTCCCTCTGCCCAGTCTCTCAGGCTGCCCTGCTTTGATACCGGGCTGGCTCATCCGGGCTGCGAGGGTGCAGGTCTCTACTTCCTCCCTTGTCAGGTTCCCAAAAGCCTGTCATCCCAGTCCCCGCTGGTGTCAGAGATCCCACCTAAGCCCCGTGGGCAGGGGCAGTCTGGGCCATGTCCCCGTCCCTGGAACTTCAGGTCCCATTCCTTGCTTCTTCTGTGAGAACAGTGTGTGCCAGGCACAAGGGTGAATGAGGCACAGTTCCTACTGCCAGAGGGTCCAAGTCCTGGGGCAGAGGTGGGGCAGGTGGGCTAGGCACCCGGCAGAGCAGCCTGTGCTGAGCACGTCTTGGTGGGTGTTCCAGACCACTTGCGCTCTGTGGCTTCTGCTCCCTGGGATTAGGAGCTTTTCCTTCCTTCCTGGGCAGACGTGGAGGATCACTTCCAACCCTAGGATTTTTCTGCTGAGATCTTTGTTCATGACCTGGGCCAAGGATACAGGGGCCAAGGTGGCTAACCTTGGGGATTTATTAAGGCCTTTCCTCAGTGCTTGCGGCGGGGGTGGTGTGGTCACGCCCGCCATCCAGTAAGCAAAAAGACGGGGCCAGGAAGTCTGGCAAGGCACTCCCAAGGAATCTGTGGGAAAGGGATGTGGTCACGTCTTTGGCCTCCTGCTCACCAGCGCCATCTGCTGTGGCGGGGGAATATAGCGCTGACGTGAGGCCGAGAGTTGCTTGAGGGGAAGGTGTTTCTTAATGCTCTGGGTTTAAACTTTGGTCAAAGGCAGTCCTTTGATGCTCCAGGAAGTATCTGTCGCACCTTTCTTGACTACTGACCTGTGTCTTTATGGAAAAGTCCTGCAGGAACTCCATGAGACAAGGACCAAAAGGAGGTTGTGGCAGAAAAACAAATCTGTCTAAGCCATTCAGAGATACCTGCGCAGGGGACCACTCCCTCCTGAGACACACTGGGGAG
>PVIC010000931.1:0-102676 GCA_004025085.1 Thryonomys swinderianus | reverse complement strand
CTTCTTCTGGGTCTGTGCTGATTTCCCCATTTTCATTCCTTATAGCATGGATTTGAGCCTTTTCCTTCCTTTGTTTGATAAGGTTGGCTAAGGGTCTGTCGATCTTATTTATCCTTTCAAAGAACCAACTCTTTGATTCATTGATTCTTTGTATTGTTCTCTTTGTCTCCACTGCATTAATTTCTGCTGTGATCCTTATAATTTCCTCTGTAGTATGTGCTTTGGGCTTGTTTTGCTAGTCTTTTTCTAATTCCCTGAGGTTCATCATTAGATTGTTTATTTCAGTTTGCTCTATTTTCCAAGTGTAGGCATTCACTGCTATGAATTTCCCTCGCAGAACTGCTTTCATTGTGTCCCATAAATTCCTGTATGTTGTGCTGGGGTTGTCGTTTAGTTGTAGAAACTGTTTAATTTCTTCTGTTGCCCATTGGTTGGTCAACAGAGTGTTGTTCAATTTCCATGTGTTTGTGAGGATCTTGGAATTTCTTCTGCTATTCAGCTCCAGTTTCAAGCACTATGGTCTGATAGTATATAGGGGATAACTTCGATTCCTTTGCATCTACTTAAGCTTGTTCTATTGACTAGAATGTGATCTATTTTGGAGAATGATCCATGAGCAGCTGAGAAGAAGGTATATTCTCACTTTGAAGGGTGAAAAATTCTGTAGGCATCTAATAAGTCCATTTGCTCAAAAGTTTGATTTAACTTAAGTATTTCCTTATTGATTCTTTGTCCAGTTGATCCGACAATGGAGTATTAAAATCCCCCACTACTATTGTATTCATGGACAACTGGCTTTTCATGTCCAGTAATTTTTTTTATATAGTTGGGTGCATTAGAGTTTGGTGCATAAATATTTATGATTGTTATTTCTTTCTCTTGGATAGTTCCTTGTACAAAAATATAGTGACCTTCTTTATCTCTTTTAATCAGTTTGGGTTTGAAATCTATTTTATCTGCAAACAAGATAGGCACTCCTGCTTTTTTGCAGTTTCCTGTGGTGTGGAGGATTGTTTTCCAACCTTTTATTTTCAGTCTATGGGTTTCCTTCTGAATTAGGTGTGTTTCCTGTATGCAGCAGATTGTAGAATCTTGCTTCTTGATCCAATCTGCTAGTCTATGTCTTTCAGTTGGCCCATTGAGGCCATTGACATTAATGGTTATGACTGATATAGACATATATTCAGAGCTGCCATGTTTCCCTTCTTCTTGGTTCTTTTCTTCTTTGCTTTTCCCCTTTTCTATTTAGTTTCTTGTTTGCCCCAATGAATTCACTCTCCTGGGTCTCGTGGGTATGGAGTTTTCTTTGTTTTTTTCCAAGATGTTCTTTAGGATGTTTTCGAGTGCAGATTTCGTATTTGTGAAGTTTTTCAGGTGTTCTTTATCATGGAAGTATCTTATTTCCCCGTTTATTCTGAAAGATAGTTTTGCAGGATACAACAGTCTAGGTTGGAGGTTGTTTTCCTGCAGTGCTTGAAATACTTCTCTCCATGCTCTCCTTGCATTGAGTGTTTGTGTTGAAAAGTCTGCTGTGATCCTAATGGGCTTCCCTTTGTAGGTGATTTTCTTCCTTTCTCTCACTGCTTTCAGTATTTCATTCTTTTGTTGTACATCTGGAACCTTGATAATTATATTCTAGGTGTAGATATTTTTATGTCACGGTGTTTTGGAGTCTGATAGGCCTCACTTATCTGTATGTCTATTTCTTTTCCTGTGAAGTTTTCTGTTGTTATCTCTGACAATAGCTTTTTTATATCTTTTACACTGTCTCCTACTTCCTCAGTGACTCCAATCAGTCTTATGTTATTTTTCTTTGAGTCATCTAGAAGCTGTTGAATAGATTTCTCATGGTCCCTTACTCTTTTCCATAGATTATACCTTTGCTGCTCGTTGGCTGCTATGCTGTCCTCTAGGTCTGAGATTCGGTTTCTGCTTCATTCATCCTACTGCGAAGCTTTCATTCTCCTTCATCATTCCCTGGAGCTCTGCTTGAAGCTGTTTAAAAGGTTCCATTGCTTCTGCTATCTTGGATTCTTTCATCTCACTGATCTCTTCCTTAATGATGTCTTTTACTGTGGACAGTATCCCTGTTTTGATCTCAGAGATGAGTTCTGATTTCCATTTTACTAGATCCGCTTTAGTTACCATCTCCAAGAGTCCTGGTGTTTGAGTTTCAGTTTGCCCTATTTCCCTTTTCTCTGAATTTCCCTGTGGTGGTGATCTTTGTGTCTGTTTGTGTGTGTGTGTGTGTGTGTGTGTGTGTATTTTCTCATTTCTACTCTTTCGTTATTATTAATGCTTTTCTTTGCCTGATGACAGGGCAATGTTTGTTGCAGGTCTCTTTCTATTATCTGGGGCCCTTTGGATGCGGCACTTTCCTGGGGGGTGGGTCCTCCTTGAATCTGTAATAACCCTTGAGAGTTCTCAGTTCTAACACATCATGGGAGGTATTTGAGCAGAACCATCACATCATGTTTGTTTCCGTAATACAATAAATGCCAATATCAGTATTAAACACAGTAAGTAAGATAAAAAGCTTTGTTAAATTCTATTCTGGAGACTTTGAGCTTATGAGTTACCTCTATGTCTATATGCCAGAATTTAGAATTAATCAGCAATGTGTACACAACATACAGATTGTAAATGTACCCCCGAACCCTTTGGGGATAAAGGGTCACTGGGGAATCAGGGAGGTAGGGAAACAGGAGGAGAATGAAATAGTGTTAGCAGATTTATGAAGATCACCTATACCCTAAAACCTCATATATGCCAGCGGGTAATAGAGGATAAAAGGGCATATGTACAACAGTACCAACTGTATGCTGTAAAACTGTTGGAGGCTTTGCACAGCTTCTTATAATAGTATAGAAGAAGAAATAGGGCAGCCTAAGAATCTTTTACTTCTGGGTATTGCTTCTGACAGGAAGGTAGGAGAGGGTGTGGGGACAAGAGGTGAATAGAGGGATCTAGGAGTAGATGGCAAAATAGAAGC
Source organism: Thryonomys swinderianus (assembly GCA_004025085.1). Classification (NCBI taxonomy): domain Eukaryota; kingdom Metazoa; phylum Chordata; class Mammalia; order Rodentia; family Thryonomyidae; genus Thryonomys; species Thryonomys swinderianus. The sequence continues at coordinate 99,684 of PVIC010000931.1, read as the reverse complement.
TAGATTCCCCCCCCCCCTTTTTTTTAATCTTGCCTGGTTTTTCAGTGCAGCTCTAAGAGGACACCTCCTGTGGAGGGACACAGGAGATGGCTCTGGCTCCTCTAGGGCCTAGGACCTCACAACACAGCTCCGGGGTGGGGTTGGGGCTGGGTGGAGGCCCTCAACCCTCCGTGGTGCAGATGGTGCCCAGGATCCGTACCTGACTCCTCACTGTACAGTTCCGGGCTACAGTGGGCGGGTGGGCAGGCTTCAGTCCTCTGCCGCCGCTGGAAACGATGGCGCCTGGTAGCTGAGTCTGCGCCGTTCCAGGATACAGTGGGCCGGTGGGAGGCCTTCAGTCTGCCGGATACAGATGGTCACGAGGTTCTTGATCTCACTGGAGAACTGCAGTGACAGGGTGGGAGCAAGCCCAGAAACTTTACATAAAATGTAAAAAGTTTTAGTAGCCCAGTGGTAGAGCACTTCCCTAGCATGTGTGAGGCCTTGGATTCAAAAACCAAAGAAAGAAAGTAGGAAGGAAGAAAAAGAAGGGAAGGAAAGGAAGGAAGACAGAAGAGAAAAAACAAAGAGACAGAAGGGAAGGGAAGGAAGAGAAAGGAAGAAGGAAGGAGAAAAGGTGAAGGAAAGAAAAGGAAGAGAGTCTGTAGCATGCATAGAAAAAGAAAAAGAAAGAAGGTAAAAAGGAAAGAAAGACAGAGATCACCCATTGAGAGTCCAGAGTAACAGTGCTCATATTGGGTTCTTGAAGAAGTGTTTGCTCACCCTGATCCAGCGATTTCTAGCTTTCTTTGAGTGTACTTCAAAGACTTTACTGGCCAAGCATTGAAGACTTTGACTATAGGCGATGCTTACTGATTTCTAACCATGTGGGGTACTGCTTAGCATTCACCACTAACTTGCTTGTCTTCTCTTTGTGATTGGGTTTGGGAGCTATAGCCCCAAACACCTGGAACATCCATCAGAAATGTTTTGCTCACAGTTATGTATCAGGCTATTGTAGCACTGTTTGTGTACATACATGTTCATTATGAGCTGGAGATATAGCTCCAGATCAGGAGGACCCAGGTACAGCTACATAAAACTGACCCTCAGTTTTAGTCAATCAGTCTCAGTGGACACCCCCACTGCCTAATATTACAATCTATTTTGGTGCATGTCCAGCAAAAGCAAGAGTCACTGATGGTCATAGTACTACACAGATCTAAACTGGCAACAGAGGTATCCAACATAGAAAATACTTCTGCCCAGAGTGGAAACAACCAGTATGGAGTTTTTTGCAAATCTTCTTCATTTTCCATGCATTTTTCCAGGTGTTTGTGTGCCCTATTCCTCAGTATAAGTGCCATCCCTACAGAGATGAGGGCTGTGACAGCCCTGTTGGATACTACTCTGGTTCACAAAAGGATACAGCTCAGTTCTAGAAAGAAATGCAAAGAAGCAGGGACTTCCCTTTTAACTGTTCTCCTAACATCACCTAATTGTACACTGGGAGCCTGCAATCTGGTAGCATACATAATTCGGGATCCCAATGATCTGGATTAGATTGCTGACCAGCATGCAAGTATCCACATAGACTATAATGGATAGAAATTTCTGGGACATTTGTTTACCATCAAAAGGGTGTGGATGCCTCCTTCCCAGATTAAAGTTTCAAAAGCCTAAAATTCAACTAAATCCCCTTAGCCCCCTTGAGCCCCAACAAGAAGCTAACTTAATCACATTAGTCAGTCAACTAAGGGAAGATATGTATTTTTCCTCAGATAATACATATTATAAACTCAACTGATAGCATTCTCCAAGCAGTAAACCCTCACGTAGGACAGGACTGTTGGCTGTGTGTACCTTTAACCACCTTTTATTATCAAGCCTTATGAATATTTCTAGATCAGCCACTCGGTCAGACTGACACCCCCAGGAGGCTACTTCAATCCCATTCAATAAAAGTGTAGGACATGCCTCATGCCTAAGAGATGCTGCTGAAACAGCAGATGTGATCAACTTATGCACTGATGTCCAAAACATCAGCCAAGAGTCACTGTTAGCACTGAATGGAGTCTTTATAATCTGTCATGACAGAATCTACCTCACCTTTACAAGCTCTCGGATAGAACTATGGGCCCATACCTATTTAATACCTGACATAGAAGTGTACCCAGGACAAGGAGGGCTTCCATCCCCTTCCCTTACCTGTAAAAAGCTGGGTGCTATAATTCTGCCAATTCTGGCTGGGATAGCCATAGCAGGAGGCTTAGCTACAGTCACCTCCACTCTAGGCCTAGGACAAAACCAATTTTTAGACCTAGGTAGCCAAATCTGTTCAGAACTTGATGCCACTCAGGAGGCTATCAATACTCTGCAACAATAGATTCCCTAGCTAAGGTAGTCCTCCAGAATAGAAGAGCTATTGACATGTTAACAACAGAACAAAGGGGGGGATAGTGCCTTCTTGAGGGAAGAATGTTACTATTACCCCAATAAATTGGGAGTAGTAAAAGAAATAATTTGGCAATTGAGAGAAAAACTAAAAAAACAATAGGCAAAATTCCAATCTCAAGGTTCCAGTTTATGGTGAGATGGTTTTGGCTCTTGGAGCTTCTGGTCCTTTTGGATTCTACCTCTTATAGGACCATTCAGTATTATTGGCATAATTTTGTGCTTTGGACCCTGTTTGTTCCACTGCTTTCAAAATTTTTTTATAGGCGCATATGTGTACTTTCAGCAGTCAAACTTGGACAGAGCTGTTCATGGCCAGCTATCCACTTGTAAACCATGCTCCTGAGCCTGCTGACATTACTTCCATCTAAGCCTGCAGACATTACCTCCATTTGACCCCTACCCTTGTTGCCCATGTTCTGCAGGAAGAAGTTACAGAAAAGACCTCCAGCCCTTTTCAATAAAACAAAAGGCAGAAATGATAGGTTTGCTGGTTCAGAACCCAGCCAATGTGGGTTTCTCCATCTAAATGCCACACTCATGGCACCTTGTAATGAGAAGCCACACTTCTTTCTACAACCCCTTGCATTCCCCAGGAACAAAGCTAAAATGACCACTTCAGCCAGAGACATACCTCCTCCCCTTTGACCCTGGATGTCACTGTTCTGTCATGGAGGGATCCACCAATTAGAGAAGTGTATAGTGCTTTTCCTCTTGTTACCCTATTCCTGTCCATATAGGCTACATAAGATGCCCACAATCCTTTGTTCTATCTTGGCCACACTACTTGCCATTGTACTGAGTGGCTCTGGCTGGTTACTTTCCCCCAGTAAAGCCTACTACAGACACTTAGTTCTTGGCAACCTTTTAAAGTTTTCTATCAGACCTAAGCAACAGAGTAAAGGATCAATTTTTTTTTTTCACTTAGTTCAAAAAATATTGTACACAAAATCTTCAAACTTGCTGTTTTGGGGCCAGAGATTTAGCGCAGTGGTTCTGATGCCTGTCTAGCAAGTGCAAGTTCCCTGGTTTGATCCCTGGTAACCACATACAACTGGCCATGATGTCTCATGCCCACCAGCAATCAGTACCACATATCACAATGCTGGGCATGGTAGCTCACGCCTGTAATCCCAGCATTCAAGAGGCAGAGGCAGGAGGATTGTTGAGTTCAACGCTTGCCTGGTCATCAGAGTGAGCTCAGGGCCAGCCTGAACTACAAAGGGAGACCCTGTCTCAAAAACAACAACAACAAAAGCCCCAAACTTGCTGTTTTTTTGCAGAGGAAATACGTTATAAATTCAAAAAGTAATACAAAATACACATTACAAAAAGATATTGTTCTCAGGCTGGGGACTTAGCTCAGTGGTTCTGGCTTGCAAGTGTAAGATCCAGGAGATCCCTGGTAACTGTTCTCTAGCTGTAAACTCATAAGGATGTTTGGACTTTTTCATGGGATATTAGGCTTAGACAAATTGGTGAATTTGTTATATGAGATAAATATCTTGATGATTCAGTAATCCATTTACCCTTTGTAATCTAAATTAAATATAGAGCTACAGAAATTGTCTCAAGCTTACCAAGATACACAATTTTTACACTAATTTTAACTCTGCACTTTTAAAGCCACAAAAGGGAAGATTGTATTGAAAATGGATATTAAGGAAATTTAGAAATTAAAGCTAAATGATTGAACTTTCATTTTTGGCCATGATGCAGTAGCTTATATTAACTGTCTTGCTAAGAATGACATTAAGAGTACACATGCCACAACTGAAATCAACAGGGAGAAACTATAGAATCTAGTAATGAAGGGAGAGAGAAAATAAAAGTTAAAGAAACTTAATTTTACCTATATTTTTCACTTTGATGTTTGCAGATTCATGGCATGAATTAGAGGATAAGGAAAAAGTGGTCATCTGGGCCTTTGTGCATTTTATTGGTTTATAGGTATTGAGATTTGAGGCTGCCAAAGTGATGAGGACTTGAGGATCTAAGCTCCAGAATTTGAGAAAAGCACAGAGGAGTAAGAAAAAACTCCTGTGCAATTTCCTTCTAAGTATGGGCTAGTTCCTTAACTGTGAGTGTAAAATGAAGAGAAATTCAGCATATCTAAAGAGCTGAGCCAACGTTTTGGTATTCTTAAAGAACTTGGGAAACTCAGACAAGAATCTGGGAGTCACCAAGAAGGAAAACCCAAACAAACACTTCAAGATGTAGGCTCACAACTCAAGATAGCTACTTCTTAAGTAAAGGCTAGGCATTAAAATTTAGATCAAGCTAAAAGCTGATGAACGTAAAAATAATCTGACATTCACCACTGACTGGATATTATGAGAAGTCTATATATTATATAACTGTTGGAAGAACTTAAATCCTTTCTGGAGAAAGAAAATTCAATGTAGGGTTTTTATAATATCCAGAATTCAATTTAAAAATCACCAAGCATATACAAAAGGACCCAATAGAAATGCTAGAACCTTAAATTACAAAAACTAAAATGAATGAAAATATGAATTCGTAACAGATGAGGCACAGCACAAAAAATCAGTAGAAAGTATTCAGGTTTAAGTATAGTGAGTAAAATGGGTGGGAAATACAAAAGACAGTAAGAGTTTAAAAGTTACAGAAAACGAGTGGAGCAGAGTTTTAAAATTCCATGAAGTTCTAAAAGGTTAGAAGAGCGTGAATTGAACAAAGGCAATATTTGAAAAACTATTGGTAAATAATTTTACAAAAGAAAGCAAATTGTAAATTTCAGAAGCTCTAAAAACCACAAGGATGCATAGGTGATTATTTTTAAACATCTATAAAAACAATGATACAATAAAGTGTTTAGAGAAAAAAATACACATTACTTTCAAAGGTGCCAAAATGAGACCTAGGCTGACTTTTCAATGGAAGCTGTAGAATCCAAAAGACAATGGAGTGACATTTTTCAACTTATAAAAGAATACTACTATCAAACAGGAGTATGCTTATAAAAATACCCATTAAAGAAGACTGTTAATTAAGTACATTTTCAGACAAACAAAATAGAGAAAATTTATTGCCAACAGACTTAAACTAGAATTTAAAGGTTTTTTTTTCAGATTTAAAAACATGTTCAGAAAAAAAAAAGCAAGGGTAAATATGTGAAAAAAATAAATTTAAGCAATAAGAGTTAATATGTGACAAAAGAAATGCAAAACTACATGATAATAAAAAGTTTTAAAAGAGTATCTTATCAAGTTTATGCTGCTATAACAAAATAAAATACTAAATAGCTTAAGACCCCCATTTCTCACAGTGGTACTCATTAAGAGGTCTAAAATGAAGTTGTCAAGATAATGCTAGCATGGTCCCTTTTCCAGGCTTACTGCGGTGATCACTTTGCTTTATCTTTCCTTGTTGAAGAACAAGATGGACAGCTCTCATCTCTTTCCTCTTGTTATATCTTTTAAGTTTATTTCAGGGGCCCATCTCTCATGAGTTCATCTAAACCTACTTTGCAAAGGATTTACCTTTAAATACTTTCACATTTGAAATTAGAGTTACTATATATGCATTTCACGTTGGGGCACTTAATTATGTCCATAAGAGGAAGTAGCTGATTGAAGTTCTTTATCTGGAAAGTTCATCTGGGGTTCCTCAATGACAGTTTCTATTAAGTGCTTTTTAAAATGCTGTTTGTGGGTCATTTTCTCCATGTGTTTGTGATTTTTCATTATTGTTGAACCTGCTTATTACATAATATCATGTGGTAACTTTCAAAATAAGAATTCACCCATTAGGGTTTAATGTTGCTGTTTGTTGTTGTAAGTCTTTTTGGTGACTTTCCTGAACTAATTCTGCCAACTTTGTATTTTCTATCATATTCCACCAGTGAAGTCTCTGTTTGGTTAAGTTAGTGGTCAGCTAAAGATTGCAGGAAGATTTCCTTAAGTACCTTGAAACAGAGTCTCCCAAGATTTTCCTATGGGACAAGGCCTGTTTGAAGCAGGCCTTCAATGCCTTATGGCCCTGAGCCTAACTTAGACCTCATTTCCTCTTGCACAGAGCCTCATGTTGTGCTAGAGATCAGAGAAGAGGGCCTTCACAGCACTTTCTAAGTTATGCATATGGCTTGGTAGCTTTCCAGAAATTTGTCAGAGCTTTTCCATGTCCACTATGTGTTTCTCAATTTCTAGATTTTCTTTTAAAGGTTTTTTTTTTTTTTAAAAAGAAACTTTATTTGTCTCAAATGCTATTTTTGTGTTAGGTAGTTATGATGTTCTTAGACAGTTAAAAGGTTAAAGAATTGCCATGAATGCTTTTGACAAATGTAAATGGAATGGAACACTCCTTAGAAACTAGTAAAATGAAGACAAGATTTATAAATGAGGCTCTTCCAGGGAACTGCCAGACAGGTCAAATAGCGACAGTTTACTTAAAAGTTTGTGAGTCCTTGGGGCCGGAGGGTTAGCTCAGTGGTTCCGGCATCTGCCTTGCAATCGCAAGGACCTGAGTTCGATCCCCGGTAACCACATATAATGCTGGGCGTGGTGGCTCACGCCTGTAATCCCAGCACTCGGGAGGCAGAGACAGGAGGATTGCTGAGTTCGCGGCGGCTTGCCTGGGCACCATAGTGAGCTCAGGGCCAGCCTGAACTACAAAGCGAGACCCTGTCTCCAAAAAAAAAAAGCAAAAAAAAAAAAAAAAAAAAGTTTGTGAGCCCCTCAAGCTCATTCTATCCTCCTGAGTGTCTGATAAAATGGTTTCACAAAGTGTGGAATAAGCTTGCTGATGTTCAAGGCCATCACAAATTTGGGGAGAGAACTGTGAAGATAAAGCAGGTTAAAACATCTGAAAGTTCATTGTTCATAACAAAACTTCAGTTGTTTTTCTTTAGTAAGTGAACCTTACATAGCTTCTAGTCTTCTTAGTTTCCAAGATTTCTCGTTAATTTCGACCATTTTTTACTAGTGTTGTAATAGTAGAGATTTTCAAAACTCCTTATATTGCAGAAGTTCTGTTTTAGAATGTTTTGTTTTCTTGCTTGCTTTTGTTACTATTGCCGTTGTTGTTGTGTTTTTTTTTTTTTTTTTTTGAGACAGGTTCTCGCTTTGTAGTTCAGGCTGGCTCTGAGCTTACTATGTAGCCCAGGCAAGCTTTGAACTCAGCAATCCTCCTGTCTCTGCCTCCCAAGTGCTGGGATTACAGGCATGAGCCACCACACCCGGCACTGTGGTACGTGGTATTAATTGCTGGTGGGCGTGAGTCTCCACACCCACCATTGTATGTGGTTACAGGGGATCAAACTCAGGACCTTGCGATTGCGAGGCAGGCGCTGCAACCACTGAGCTAACCCTCCAGCTCCCAATTGTTGTTGCTTTGTTTTGTTGAGACAGCATTATATTGTTTGAACTAATGGTGATCCCTGTACCTTAGCCTGGTAAGTGGGATTATAGGTATTTATACCAGAATAGTTGGGTGTTTGGGTATTGTCTTGAAGAGAAATAATCTATAGTAATTTAAAAATAAACTGCTTTATAAAATATTGATGAATCTTGAAGAAATAATGTTAAGGCAAAGAAAAGAGACCAAAAAATACATACTGTATGATTTCATATATGTAAATTCCAAAACAATTACAATAAAATTCAGCATTGAAACTTATCTTTGGGGAGTATATATTAGCTGAGATGGGATATGAGAGAATATTTTACAGTTCTGATAGTTCTATATCTTGATCTTCATTATAATAATTCATTAAAGTTCCTTGAAAAATATACTTTTGAACTTTATTATATGAGTGAATATTCTTTTTTTTGATTTTTTTTTTTTTTTTGAGACAGGGTCTCACTTTGTAGTTCAGGCTGGCACTGACCTCATTATGTAGCCCAGGCAAGCTGCCGCGAACTCAGCAATCCTCCTGTCTCTGCTTCCTGAGAGCTGGGATTACAGGCGTGAGCCACCACACCTGGCACTATGTGGTATTGATGGCTGGTGGGTGTGAGTCTCCACACCCAGCATTCTATGTGGCTACCGGGATCGAACTCAGGACCTTGTGCTTGTGAGGCAAGCGCCAGAACCACTGAGCTAAATCTCCGGTCCTTTTTTTTTGATTTTTTAAAATTTCTTTGTTGGTACAATTTATATACATCTCACAATCACACGTAACATTGGGGAGTTTGTACCAATATACGACACAAGTTAATTCTCATTTTTACCCATATCCCTACCCACCCACACCTCCCCACCCCCTATATACATGCTCTTTTATTTTCTTTCAGAATCATATTTATTCCTTCCCCTTTGAGTGAATATTCTTATTAAAAACTTAAAAAATAAAAATGAATGGTTTAAACTTAAGGTCCTTCTTTATTCTTGAATAGATTATTTTGCAGAGTTTTGTGCAAGGAGTAAGAAGTTTTGTATTTATTGTAGCTGGGTGATGCATATAGGGCCACCAAAATACAGGGATAATTTGTTACTAATAGCACTATTATTAATTAAAAGTTACATGACCACAAAGCTTTATAATTTTTGAACTGGTTTAATGGTATCTCATCTGTATAATTCTTGAATTTCAGTGTTATATTTCCCAAATGAGAATTATGTAAAGTCACAGAATTTGTGGACTCTAGATTCCTACTCTAGATTATTATGCTTTCCTACTATAGTTTCATATTTACTGCTGTGTCAATTTCTTTAAGATATTATAGTGACCAACTTATTAAATTACAAAGATGCCAAAGATTTTAGAATTCTCTATAACGTAATACTAAAAGGCTCTTAAATTTTTTTTTTTTTTTTGAGATAGGGTCTCGCATTGTAGTTCAGGCTGGCTCTGAGCTCACTATATAGCCTAGGCAAGCGTCGAACTCAGCAATCCTCCTGCCTCTGCCTCCCGAGTGCTGGGATTACAGGCGTGAGCCACCACGCCCGGCACTGTGGTATGTGGTATTGATTGTTGGTGGGCGTGAGTCTCCACGCCCAGCATTGTATGTGGTTTCCGGGGATCGAACTCAGAACCTTGCACTTGCGAGGCAGGCGCCTGAACCACTGAGCTACCCTCCGGCCCTGGAGACTCTTCTTTTGCCCAGATAAACTTCAGGTTAAAATTGGAGTCCTCATAGTCATCAAAGTATTGAGCCAAGGGCCGGAGGGTTAGCTCAGTGGTTCCGGCGCCTGCCTCGCAAGCGCAAGGTCCTGAGTTCGATCCCCAGTAACCACATAGAATGCTGGGCGTGGAGACACGGCCACCAGCAATCAACACCGCATACCACAATGCCAGACGTGGTGGCTCACGCCTGTAATCCCAGCACTCGGGAGGCAGAGACAGGAGGATTGCTGAGTTCGTGGCGGCTTGCCTGGGCACCATAGTGAGCTCAGGGCCAGCCTGAAGTACATAGTGAGACCCTGTCTCAAAAAGCAAAAAAAAAAAAAAAAAAAGTATTGAGCCAATCTAGAATTCCTGGGGTTGAACCCACCAAAATCCCATGATCAGCTTTCTTGCCTTTACAGTATTTTGGATATGAGAAAATATGCAGAGATCTTGGTGGTCAGTGAAGGTCAGTCCTTCTTGACATTTTTCATTCCCTTCTTTTCTCATGTTCTCTGTTGTTTGGACCCAAATTAAAAAATAAAACAAAACAAAACAAAACAAAAATTATGTCAGTATAGCAACCCTGTTTAAGTTGGCATCCCTTCCTGCCTCTAAGCATACACAGACAGTGATAGCCTGCCTGAGTAACCCTCCTTCCCAATTTTAGCATGCAGGGTTTACTACCATTTTGTTATTATTGCTCTACTTTTCCCATTATATATTTGATACAAAAAATAATAACACATTTTACTTCAATTATACCTTAAACCTTGACTTTGGATTTAGATCCACTTTAGTGAATAATACCAAGGATAATTCAGAGCATATCTAATAACATGTATCACAGCAAAAGAGATTGAGAATATATAGATTTATTTTTACTTTTTTGTTGTAGAAGAATTTAAAGGTATAGAAAAATAGAAAAATTTTATTGAACTCAAAGTGAACTATCACGTAGCACCTACAATTATTTACTCATTTTTTTTTGGTACTGGGGATTGAAAATGATTTTAATCTATTTATTTTTAAAAGACATTGTTTGGTTTCTACACTGCATTAACATTACTTTATCAAGAATCATCCCCCAAGATTTGGTTTCTATTATAAATCTAATCTAGAAACCAAAGTAAAACACCAGGGAAAAAAGTTAGGGGAGATTAAGAAAAATGAAGTAAATGGAATATAGTTCTTTTCTTTTAATCCCAGGAGTAGCTCTTACTTATTATCTGTACTGTATAAGACAGGTTGTAACACAAAGTGTGTTATAAAATTCTCCTTTGAAATAGTGGCTGAAGGGAATTCTAGATTATTGGAGTTTACTTTATCACACTACTGTTGTCATAGTTACCCTACATTGTATTTTTCAATGAAACTTCTGCCAGAAGATTGGATCAGTTTCAATCTAGTCAGATTAAGGTCTGGGGATATCTATTTATGATGAAGTATTAGCAGCTGCAACAACCGCAGAAAGAGAAAAGCAGGTTTCAGGGGACTGAAACAGTAGAATTTGGTTCACCCCTCTTCTAGGTAGTTGAAGAGTTTGGTGAAGTGGCAGCTAAAACACTTAACCAGAGCTGTGCTTCTAAGGGATATAAATCAAATGGTAATTAGTGCAAGTTTCTAGTCAGAATAGTGCTACAGTATGTGTGTTTAAGTGTTCCCTAAATTACCACTGGTAAACTCTTGGTCGCCTGGATAGTTCTGTTGGGAGGCTGTAGGGCCTTTAAGAAATGGGGCATAGAGTGAGGTTTTCAGGACCATCAGGTTGTTCCTTTGAGGAGGACAATGGAATGCCAGCTCTTTTCTCTTTCTCTGTGTTCTTCTTAGCCATGGAGTGAGAAGTTTTGCTCTGCTCTGTGTCTCACCATGACATGTTGCCTCACCATAAGCATCAGACCAACAATGACAACTGACCCTGAATTGAAATTGCCAATAAATGAGTCAAACATTTCTGTTTATAAGTTTATCATCTTTGTTACTTTTATAGTGACAGAAAGCTTAAAACCACAGATAATTTTCTTCATATCTTTATAATTATCCCAATGAATTCACAGCATATTGGTAGGCTTATAAAGCATTGAATTAAGAGATTTGAGAGTATGTTAGTAAAGAGAGAATTGACCTTGATAAGTTGGTAAAATGTCAGTCTGAAAATAGGGTGTGAAATTATAGGTGACAAATACAAGGTGGGCTTAAATCCAAAGAAAATCCTATAAATTCTATTTGAGAAATAATTCTTTCACTATGCCTTTCATTTAGCAGATTTTGACTAAAGCATTGTGTCCATCTTGATCAGAAAGCTTTCAAATTATGTAGACAATTTGGAAGAATTTCCAAGGTTAGTGGCAAAATCAACAGAGAAAAATTAAACTTTTAAAATAATATTGTCAAAGTATTATATTATGGAAAAAAGTGATTGTTTTTCTATTTTAAGAAGGATTAAAGCAGAATGCAATGTATTTATTTATAGTTCCACTTCTTTTAGGTCAGGTAACAAAATAAATGTATTTTACTTACATCTCTTTCTAAAGAGTCTTTGTTATTTTTCTTATCGCTGAGATAAAATATTCATTCAAAGGAGGGAGGTGTATTAGGCTCACAGCTTATAGAAGTTTCAGTTAATAGCTGTTTGCCTCCAAGGGAAGGTGGCTTGGTAGAGGGGCATCACAGAGGAAAGCAGTTCATGGCAGGCAGAATAAGGCAAATGAAGCAAGCAAGAGGCCTTAGCAACTTCTTTCTGTCCCTTTTATATTCTGTATAGGCTTACTGCAGCTTAGGGTAAATGCTAACCACTCAATGGACTGAAGTAATAATCACTGATCCTTAATCTAAACATCCTTAATCCTAGCGTGCACCATGAAGCAGTTACATACTATAGATCTAGCCACCTCTGAAAAAGCCCCACCTATGACTACATGAGGATTTAGAGGGACATCTAAACAAAGCCATTTTGAGGGGATATCTGGACACAAGCCATAACACACAAGTATGGTTTCAAATGATGTACTTTCTAGCCTGTGCATTAAGGGGGGGGGTAGTTTTAAATTGACTTGCCATGCTCCCTAACAGCAACTGGTCTGCTTGTGACTGTAGTTGTAAAGGAACATTGCTTCTAGAAAGAACATTGTCATCTGTCGTCTACCTCGAAATGCCTCATATTTCAAAAATTTTCTAAAATGTAAAAGGCACAATAAAACATTTTGCCTCAGCCTTTATAGCATTAATTAATTAAATCACCTCAGAAAGAATTGGCATCTTTTGAATGTTAATTCTAGCAACTCTAAATCTTTTCTTTGTTCACAAGTTCCTATATATCCTCTAGTAGTGTTTTAATATTTATTTGGCTTGTCCCAGTATACTTTATCTTTGGTACCCTAGACCAGATCAGGCAAAGCTTACTGTTTAAAAAGTATATAATCACTTTAGGAAGAATATTCTAGATTGAGGATTAAGTTAGTGAGATTTCTATCACTGAGACAAAATATTTAAGATAACTGCTGACTTTGGTTTACAGTTTCAGAAGTTTCATTCTATGATTGCTTGCCCCATTGCCTTTGGACTTGTGGTGAAGAAATGTGTGGTGGACCAATCTGCTCACCTCATACCAAGGAGGAGAGAGAGTTGACAGGGGGAGAGAGAAAGAGAGAGAGAGAGAGAGAGAGAGAGAGAGAGAGAGAGAGAGGGGGGGGGGGGGGGGGGAGGGAGAGAGGGAGAGAGGGGAGAGACATTCTTTGAAGGCCTTGTCTCACCAGGTCCCACTAAACTTCTTTCTAACAGATTCCACCTGCTAAAAGTCCACCCCTCCCAACAATTCTATGGGCTAAGGACCAAGCCTTTCATACAAGAGTCTTTGGAAGGGACTTATCCAAAGCACAGTAAGGTTCATGCTAAAATGGAAATGATGTACTATTGTTTTTCTCTGGTCATTATCACTTCTCATCACATATTAATATAGAACCCTTTGTTTATTAAAAACTAATATAAAGTTCCCTGTATATTACTACCACTATTATTATCAACAATTAAAAAAATCTCTGCTATATCTGTGTAAGTTCCAATGGATTTCAACTTTAGTACAGTAAAGTATGGTAAAGAAAAAATGTAATTGTATTCAACCAGTTTCCCATCAGACTTGCAGTAGGATTGCATTTGAATAGCTTAAATGAGTTGCTTTGTATTTGTGATGGGTGCACCAAATCCTCCTTGCTGAAGTTTCTAAACCCTCCTCACCCAACAGTGATCCCCTTTGTTGATCTTCAGGGTATGGTGTCTCATCTGTTTACTTTGGCCTTTTATTTGACTTGTGGCCAAGCCTGTTCTCTTTGTTTGATACGTTAGCTCAAATATGTAGGTGAACTCAACCCTTTAGTGCTGGGCATGCAATTTTTAAAAATACACATGTTGAATTTGATGAGGGAATGTAATTTTTTCCTAGCAAGTAGAAAAGCAAATGTTTGGCTTCTGAGTAATATCTTGCCTTCTTTTAGTAGAATTGTGGAATTGTCTTTTGCTAAGTGACATAGACTTCTGGTCACAGAATTCGTCAGTTTTTTTTTTTCTTTCTGTATACAGTGCTCTATCTTAAATGGGATGGGAACAACTTGTCTTCTTTAAGTGCTTTCTGAGATATTAGCACCTTTCAGTGCTAGTTTCTGAAGAGCTTTAGCTGTCACTCAACTCTTAGTACTTAGTTAGGCATTATCAAATGAAATGTGGCACGCTAAAGAATCTTATTATTTGAGGTAATCACAAGTTGTCCCAAGTGGGTTAGAAAACATGTTAATATGTTATTGGGCAGTTATGTCAATACATACAAATATAGAGAAACCAAAAGTTGTAAATATATAGATTTCTACCTGTTGTATTGAAATGCTGACTTTGGTTTAGTAAATTCAACTTACTGCCTTGTGTCAAGTATAACTGAATTTTAAGATTCTCTTCCATAATACAAAATTCTCTTAAGAAAGCCGACATGTAAAATGCTTTTCAAACTTCAAAGTTTTATATAAATTTTAGTTTTCTCTGCTATAATATTTGTGAAATAAAACAGTGAAACCAGCCGGGCGTGGTGGCTCACGCCTGTAATCCCAGCACTCGGGAGGCAGAGACAGGAGGATTGCTGAGTTCGAGGCTTGCCTGGACTACATAGTGAGCTCAGAGCCAGCCTGAACTACAAAGCGAGACCCTGTCTCAAAAAAAAAAAAAAAAAAACAAAACAGTGAAACCAGGTAAAATAACATGGAGAATTGAAATCTTGAGACATTTTGCCATTCTCTATGTTATTGGAGTGATATTGGCAATTGGTATGACATCATTAGCTGGAGGCCTCTGTTGGTTCCAAATGGGAGTTATTTATTTAAGGTTACATATATAAAGAGTTACTTATATAAACTTTCCTTTAGAACCTCTATTTATAGGATAGAGACCTTACAGGATGTTAAAAAAAAAGGTGTTGTCTTATTTTATAGGACGTCTTGTTTGCCAGCATACTTGAAGTTGCAATATGCAAAAGCCATTCATGTAATGTCTTCTTTTATTGATGTGGTTTTTAAAAAGTTTCAGGTAACTATTTGCAAATGTTTCTCAAGAATTTGTCCTGGTATCTGGGTTTTGCTATAACTTTTGGCCTCTTTCATTTCCTTCTTTTTGAACTATTTTAAACAACAGTGGTTTTAAAATATAATGCATCTTTCAAAGGAAAGAAGCTTGGGAGAACAGAGGTAGCACTGAACCTGGGTTTCTTCATATGGTCAGCAGGACAAAGATATAGGAATTCTTTAGTAAGGAGATCTCTTATTTAGTTATGTCTCCCTTGTGATACCAATTTATATCATGCCAATAAACAAAAATCACAAAAGAACTTGCTATCTTTGGGATTGTGGGAGTGTGGAACAGCAGGTAGATATAGGGATAAGCATGAGGAGATGGAGTTTATTGTTTTGTTTAATTTTTATAGTTTTTAATAAAAAGAACATATGATTATTTCTGTATATATTGAATTGTTTCTTCTTTGTATTTCCCTTTTCCTGTATACCTGTTAAGGTTTGGCTTTGCCTTGAAAGATATTTTGTGATCCAGGTTGAGTTTTACCCTGGTGATAACTGGTGTGCAAGGATGAATGCTCACATGGACAACTGTGCCATTAGCCTTTCCCTGTATTCATTTACTGCCAATGCCATGTTTCTTGTAAACTTGGTTTATTTTTGCCAACTTGCTAGCCTTTGTAGTATCCTGAAACAACCTGTGTTTTATCATCCTTTTGGATGGACATGGACTGAACATTGCATTTCTCTCTCAGTTCTTTGGAAAATGTGAAATAAGTTATCTTCCTATGACTGGGGGAAGCACACTGAATGCTTTCTCTGTTTCCTCCTCCAGTCAGAAGGAGGATTTCACATGGACTGACTCCATTTTGGCTTCTTCCACTTTTCCAATGACTAAAGGCAGGAAAAAAGGAGATGGTTAAGTTTCTCTAGCTATAACTTCTTGGTCTGTGTGATAGTGTAGATGTGCCATTTTTATCTGTACTCAGCCTTTTATTTGGTCCTTTCAGTGTTTTTTCTTCTAAAACATTGGTTTCATAATTCCACACACTTGGAATCTTACTGAGGAATTTAGCTATTAGATTTTAAACAAAGATTTGATTCCATATTTTTTATTGTTGTTGGTAATGATTTTTATTTAAGTTGAAAAGGCATATTTTAGTCACATTAGGAAGAGAATAGACTCTAGAGTTAGACATGTCAGGGTTGTAACTAATATTCACCATGCATTGAGTTTTTCCTTCCTTAAACCAGTTATGACATTTCATTTTTAGTTAATTATAAAAAGACCAACCTCATGGTGCTTGCTATGAACATTCCCTGAAATCATATTTATAAAGTGTTACCAAAGCCCAACACCTGGCTTATACTCCAAACATATGAGTTTCTTTTAAATTTATTTGAGGCATTCCAATGCCTTTTTATTTTTGAAAGGGATTTACGTTTAAAAATATTTACTTTAATTCATTTTTAAAATATATCTACCTTTCTTACATCAGGCACAAATTTAAGATCTGGGAATATAGTGAATAAAATATTTTGTAAAATATCAAATTTATATATAAGAATTTATATTCTCATAGGAAATTTATATTCTCATTTGTAAACAAAATGGCCTGTGATATACCTGTCAAATAATGAACCCCATTATATGGGAACAAGTCATTCCAGGAGCAGGTAATGTTTGAATAGAGCCTTGAAAGAGGTGAGGGAGTGAATGATTTGGATTCCTGGGAAAGGAGAGAACAACAGGTACATTATTCTGAAGCAAAGAGAATGGGCTTTCTGGAGTGCAACAGGAGGTGCAGCCATACAGGTAGCAGAGGCCACATCAGGTGGGATTGTAGGCAAAATAAGGACTGTGGTGTTATGAGAAGAACAGCGAATTGAGGGATTTGATCAGAGGAATGATACAATCTGACTGCGGTCTAAGAGGAAAACAATCTAGATGATCTGTTGAGCAAAGACTACTAGAAGGACCAGGGCAGAAGCAGAGAGACTATCTCAGTGATCCACACAAGTGCTGATGGTAAAGGGGTGGTAGCAGAGGAAGTGGTTGTAATCTGTATATTCTTTTGCATGGAGGGCTGAAGGATTGTTGTAGGGTGTGTAAACAACAAAAACAAGTAAATGGACAGAGTGACAAATAAAGGATGAGTGCAGAGTTTCTGGTGTATGGAACTAGAATTACTAATAACTGAAAGAGGAAGGCTGGAAATATTATGTATTTGGAGTAGGAATGAGGAGGAGTATCAGAAATTTGGATTTAGAGATATTAAATTTGAGACTAAATCACCTATTACACATAGGAATAATGTTCTCCAGATTTTTAGTCCATGAAAAGGTATGAAGTCTATAAAGAGAAAAGTACTAATAGGCAAGTAAGTTTCCTAAGATTAAGAAAACCTGGAGATGAGGAAGAACTCTATAATTTATAAGTATGTGGTTTATGGTGAAAATATAATTTGGGAATATATTTTGAGGAAATTTATCTGTGTATACCATGCTTCCCAATTCAAACACTAAGAAAGCAAGATGTTTGCTTCCTTGAAATAAATATTGCATATCTATTGGTAAAGAAATACAGAACTCTAGAACATCCAGGAAATTTTACAAAAAGTAGACAAAAAGATCTCTGCACTGGAGACACTAAAAGCTCTTTTAGAAAAGTGTCTACAAAGCAATAGTAAATTTAGAAATGGCTTATAAATACATCAGAAAAGTGGGGTAATGGATTGGGTTAGGAAGTGATGGTCAGTGTTTTTAGTAAGTGGAGCCATGTGGCTGATTTGGAAATGGCTTGTGAAAAAATGAGCTTCATTGCAAGTTTATGAGGTAGCAAACACAGACTGGAAGAAAGGAGAGACTCTCAACATTGAGAATAGCCTGTTTTTCACTGAACAACAAGGTCTACTCTTCTGGGGAGTGAGTCATTTCTTCCTGATACTGTTAGGATTTCTTAGAAAACAGATCGTTCAGAGACAGTTGAGGAGAATTTGATGTAGAAATTAGTTTTCAAAGATATAAGTAGGGTTAGACCATTGTCCAGCGTCCTGTTGATGCTTCTCATTGGTAAGATTTCAGTAGAAAATCACACAAGGCACACAAGTGTGGTAGCCAGCCTCCTGAGACACAAAGCAGGTAGAAAGGGTTGAGAGCAGGAATCAGGGACACACTGAGATTATTCAGCCTCTTGTTTCCATAAAAAGTTTATAATTAGGTTTTATGTGATTAGGGAATTCAAAAAATTCATTTACTAGTCAGAATTTTGAATGATTATACATTGAATGAGGTACTCCCAATCTTCCAGTATTCATACTTTAAAAGCTTTTACTCTCCCTTTCTCATTTTTTCTTGGAAGTACTGTTTTCATTTGCTTGAAAAGTTCTGATCAGATATTTGTTAAATATTTATAAACACCTTGAGGTGCCTCTTCTGGTTTAAGAAGAATCTCTAAGCCAGGTGCCATGTTTCCAAATGGCACAGTTTCACTTTGCTGTACAGTTCATTTATAAGCCTTAGGGATACTTAGACTGTAGTTTGATTTTCCTTCCTAGTTGTAATTTTGGGTGACTACTTATCAAAGACAGGGGTCAAACTTCTCATTCTTGCAAAACAGTCACTCTCCAAATTGTATTTTTCCCCCGTTCATGTTGTTAGTTTCTTGCTAACATCAGTAGTAATCATTCTCCTGACTCTACAGCCTTCTTATTATAGACATCTAGTAAGCAAATTTAGGCTAACTATATAATCAGAGTTAGTGAGATAGGTAGAGACTAAGAAAAAAGTCAGAAAGTTAAAATATTTAAGATGTGAAGTGTTGAGTATTATCTAAGACCAAAGTTCACAATCTGTTAGGAGTATGCAACTATTTGCAAATATTTATTACTTTCCCCTAAGTTCATGGTGATTTTGCCAGAGGACTGCTAATTGTCTCCATGTTCCCTATTGGTTCCCACTGTCTTTCTTTAGTAACAGAACCCTGTACTATTAGTTGGATGCATGGTCGTCCAGATAAAGACTGTGTTTTTCAGCTGTTTTTGCTGTTGTTTGGCTGTATATTCCAGGATTTGGCTGTTATGATGCAGGTAGAATTAAGCCACAGTGGTGAAAATTGCAAAAGCCATTTTAAACCAGGGCTGGAAAACTTGTCTTGAGAATGGTAGGAACAAAGCAGAAAGTGCCCAGATCCTCAAAATTATGGAATGACTGCCCCATGACACCTGGTGGCTTATGTTCCTTAAGAAAGAAATTGATGTCTGTTTGTTTGAGACATTGTTTTTTCAGCCTTTATCACAACAACCAGACTTGTATCTCAATAATCTCAATATATTTATGGCCCTATTAGAATGTCATGGTACTTGTACAGTATTACCCACCGATACAGAAAATACAAAGTGAGAGAGACAGTAGCAGTGCAGGAAGGTTCTAAGTGAATTTTTATTTAGTAATCACAGCTACAAATATTTGAAAAGTAGTACAGTTTAAAGCAGGTGAACTGTATTCCCTATTTACTCTTGATATTGTTAGTGCTTAGACTGGCATGTGGATTAAGGACTTTTCTCAGACTCCTCACCCAAACTGAAGTTCATGAACTTACATCTTGGACTTAAACATGAAATCAGGCAGTACAGGGCCCAGCTCAGAGGATGCAAATAAAACCTGAAATATCAGTTAGCTAAAAAGTTGTTGACTATAGCCATGTAAATGAAGGGGCTAAAGTCCAATGGTCCAGTATTAGTACAGTCACTGTGGTGACTTCTTAGCATCACTTTCTCACTTTTACATCACAAAACAGCTATTCCATTTGGGTAAGCATTCTGCCTCTCCTCTTCTCCAAAATTCACATCTAGCCAAAGTGTGTATGTGTCCTTGTTTGGAAACGGGGCCTTTGCAGACATAATTAAGTTTAGATGAGGTCATATTCGATTAGAGTAGCTCTAATCCAATGACCAGTGTCCTCATAAGAAGAGGGAAATTTAGACATACACACAGAAGAAAGACAACTATGTGAAGACAGAGGCAAATGTTGGACTTTCAGTGCCATGAGGCAAGGAGCACCAGTGATTTCTGGCAACAAGCAAAACCTCAAAAGGGCAAGGAGAGATTCTTGACTAGAGCCTTTGGAGGGAGAATGACTCAGCTAACACTTAGATTGGGGACTTCGAGCTTTCAAAATGATTCGAGCATAAATGTCTGTTGTTTTAAGCACCATAGCTTGTGGTTCTTCACGATGGCAGTTCTAAGGAGCTAACATAGTATATTTAGTCCTGCCCTCAGCAGCAGGCTTAGATGGTCTTCAAAATGTTTAACAATAGAGTGTTTTCCATCCAAAATGAAAATATGTCTGCTGCATTTGTGGGGCAGGGTCCAAATGGATCTTTCCTTTTTGGAAGTCAAGGCCATTTGAGCTGGGTTGTTGGTGTGGTTAAGAACTCTTGGGGTGGACTGGGGAAAGTTGGAGCCTTAGCTATTTATCCTCTGGTTTAGAGGAATTTTAATATTTTACTCAGCCATGGAATTGTATTAATGTAGGCATGTGCCATGAATGGTCTAAGTAAATATGCCTTTCCTTGCCCCCAGGAGAGTGGTAAAACTGAAAACTGTCCACATTAGGATAGTGAAAATAAAATTCAAGGCTTTATTCTTTGGCTAGAGGAGAATATTACCCTATCCTTGAGACGTGAATGTGAAATAATGTGGCCCTGATTGTTGCTAGCTGAAACTTTGGAACCTGAGAAGGCATACTCAATAATCAAAAAATGAAAGAACTTACAGCAACAGCCAAATGGACTTAGAACTTTGATCATTTACTCCTGAATCTCTCCCATTGTCCTGTTCTATTAGTTATAAGATCCACAAAATCCTCTTTATTATTTATGCAAATTTGGCTTTTTTCTTGTTGCTATTTCTGACTACACACTTCATTGCTAATACAACTCAGTGATTTTCTTAGATGATATTAATTAAATTCTTTGTGACATTTTATTTTGATGTCTGTCAATATAATTGTTTTATATTTATCTTTTACATTTGTGTTCTGTTAATAGAAGAGACACCAACTAGGCTTTAGGAATGTGGGAATTCACTGAAAGGCTGTTGACTCACTTTATTCTAATCAGACAATAATTTAAAAGTAAACAGATGCACATACACACATGTGTGCACATGCACACATACTAGCAATCTACATATAGTAAGAATTCGTTCATATTACAGATGCAATGGATAAGAAGAATGTTAAAAAAATGAGACTATCTGTAGTCCATGAAAGGTAGTAGGAAAATAAAGGAAGGTATTAATTCCAGAAATATATGGGTTTGTAAATTAAATTTTCCTCTATAAGAATAACTCTAAAAATAAATTAAGTGGCAGTGGAAGGCAAATTTGAATACAAGAAGTACCAAAGGAGCAAAGATGGAGAGAGAGGAATAGAGGCAGCCAGGGGAAGTTGAGGCCATGAATAGAGGAAGCCATGAAGTTGAGGCTATGTCTCAGCCTCCCAAACAAATCTTTCTTTTGATGTTCTGGGGGCCATTTTAGAAGTACGGTTAAGGAAGGCCAGCAACAAGATATGATTTCTCTGTGCCCCACTTTTTTAGTTTGAATTGATTCAATTGATTTAGGTTGCTTTGTATTTTGATTATTGTTTGCATATTTGTATGCTGAGTTTGACGCTTTTGTTTTATACTCCTCACGGCAATTATTGTGTATACACCATTAACAATAAATATTAAAATATAATTCCAGGTCTGGTGAACACTTTAATTATTTTTGACCAATTTTTAATTTAGTATATTGTTTTCAATAATAAGGAAAAAGGAATTTTAGAGAGAAACTAAAAATTATGAACTGTTTTTTCCTGCTGTGCAATTCATGCTAGATTGCTGGTTTCTGAAGAATACTGAATTAAAATTTTATCAATATATGCAGTACCACATATTTTCTATTTTAGTTGCTATTTAGCATTCAGGTGTGCAGTGGAATACATAAAAATTAAATGCTAATGCCATTGCATTTGTGATTTAACATGTAAAAGTTGACAGCATTATTCTGTCTATGCACATGTATAATTGTTGTTTTTAATTTTTTCTTTAAATCATAATGTCTTTATATATTCGATGTGATCTCCTAGCACATGATGTGAATGTTTTGATTTAAAAAACCATTATCTTTTTTAGTTTAGAAATGAAAAGATATACCTGTGAGTCATGCTTAAAAGGCTTCAATTGAAGACTTAGTTTAATTGATCCACTGGTGCAGAAATTGTAGTTTCTTCCTTCTATTTTGTTTCACTTAATTTATGATTAACAGCTGTATAAAACTGTAAGCCACCTAATGGAAGTAGTTTTATAAATATTGCATCCCATTTTATGTTGTTCAATCTGTACTTCCCTTATCAAGTGTTTTTATGTTAAAAATTTTCAAAGTTAATATGTGAGGAAGTAACTAGGTACTTCAGTTAGTTAGAATTTTCTTCCCTGAAGAAAATTACTATAATGGTTACTTTTGCTCAAATGCAATTACTGTCACTGTAACAATCAATCACATTTTTATATAAGAAACTTTAACAACTTCTGAATGCATTAAGAAAAGTAAATGAAAAAGACTGTGAAATAAGACTAGATACCCCCCACCATCCTGATATTTGGTGAGAAAAATACTTCAGTTACCTCTCTTGAGATACATTTTAATGCCTTATCTATGATTACTATGAAAGTTATAGTAGTAAGCAACATCACTGCACAATGCTACATGTATTCAGCAGTTTGGAGATATTATTGTTTCTGATGAATAACAATTTAATCCTAACCCAACATGATTTTGAGTTTCACAAATTAAGTCAAAAGTCATGATTTGGAAAGGCTTAACATTCGTTATACTTCTACAGATGAAAATATCTCCTTATGAGAAATGGAGGTTAGGATGTAGGAACTATATCCATCTCTGCTTTAATAAAAATTACTAGTTGAAATCAGAGAAAAATTTTTGTCTCTAGATATTATGTAGTGTTATATCTTACAGACAGTATTTCCCCCCAAGAATAATCAGTAATGAATATACTACTTAGGAGAAAACTAAATACAAAAAGAATTACTATTACACAATTACTATATAGTCCTCATATAGTATAGGGAATATAGAGATAGGTGATTTATTTCATACTGTTTTTTTTAATAGCATGTATATTGACATGATGAATATTATGTACATGACATTGATCAAAATATATCAAAGAGTAAGACATTTGAGTAAAACCAATTATTTTACATAGCTCTTCGCACTAAAACCCAAATTAACATCTAGCAGCATAGATGATCACAGCTCTGTTTTCTCCCAGAATATATCCAGGCCTTGCCTACTGCCCCTATATCTATTTTTTTCTCATTTTTCCTACTCTCTTTAATGCTAAGTCCATCCTACCACTCTCCTAATCTAGACACTAAAAGCATTTTGATTCCTCTCTCTTCCTTAGCTCCTTCCTTTACATCATTACTTAATTTCCATTCAAACTTTCAGAAGTCTCTCTAGATTCGCACGCTCTAGTTTAGGCCCCTTGCTGGCCTTTTCTGTATCTCTGGTCTGTTATCAGTCTCTTCTTTGCTTTCAGAGTTATCATTCCCAACACCTTGGTGTGACGTACTCTTCCTATCTTATTCTATCTGCCCTCATTCCTGGTAGCTTCTCAGGCAATCCTATCTACTGTCTTGTCCTGCCAGTGGACCGGTGAATTAGTCTACAAAATTCTGTAATAGTGGGAGCTTCCTTTTCTTCCTGCAGTACTCATTTCTCAGCCTCTAATTAGAAAAGTCCCTTCTTAAATTTGTAAATGACCTTCTCTGATATTTCCAGGAAAACAAGATGTTTATTTCTCAGTGATATCATAGCAGTTTGGACAAAAGTGGCCTATAACACTTCCTGTGTTTCCTGAATATTCCTGGATTACATTGTGAGATTATCCAGTGCAAGGATACATCTTACTCCTTTTGGCATCCCTGGTGCTTAGCTCAGTTCATGACATAGTAGCACCCATAAACAGAGTAAAAGAATAAATTCTTTAGTACTTTAAGTTGTGAAGCAATTTCAGTGTTATTAATAATGTATTTACATTCTGTCTGAAAATAAGGCCATTAACAAAAAATTATTTTAGGCCAGGCTGTAAAAATTAACTTTTACCAGTTTACCTGAAAGCAAAAATATATTACAATTAGAGGGGATTCTCCCCTATTAGAACAGAAACTCTTCCATTCTTATGTACATACATATTTTTGGGAGAACACAAAAAATATGAGCTGTAAATGACCCTGGATAAAACAGCTTGTGTTATTATTTGTTAAAAGAAAATTTGAAGCAAAATCAAACCATTATAGGTTATCTATCGGATTTCTTTTATTTCCCTCAAAGGTAAGGTTGCCCATGAAATTTATCTGGTGGCAGTTTTTTGAAAGTATTTTACATTGGGGTAGTAGCAGACTAGTGCTATCTATAGAAAATTGCATTTGGTTCTATTGCCAGTATGGGCTGTATTTTCCCTTCATCTCTGTCTGTTATCAGAGAAGTAATAAAGGTGTTTCTTTATGCCTCTAGTGTATTTTTTTTTTTGAGGCAAAGTCTCAGTTTGTAGTTCAGGCTGACTCTGAGCTCACTATGTAGCCCAGGAAAGCCTTGAACTCAGCAATCCTGCCTCTGCCTCCCAAGTGCTGGGATTTCAGGCGTGAGCCACCATGCCAGGTACTGATTGCTGGTGGGTGTAAATCACCACTCCCGGTATTGTTGTATGTGGTTAATGGGGATCAAACCAAGGACCTTGTGCTTGCTAGACAGGCGCCAGAACCACTGAGCTAAATTTCTGGTTTAATATGCTTTCTAGAGAAGGGAAAAAGAGTAATTGGATGAACGTCTATTCCTGTGTGTCTCAGTCTCTCAAAGATCTCAAAAGAGAACTTCTATGTTTTTAAATTTTAAAGTAAATTTGAATGAGACATCACTAATTTAAATTTGATCAGAGGGCCAGAGATTTAGCTCAGTGGTTCTGGCGCCTGCCTTGCAAGTACAAGGTCCTGAATTCGATCCCCGGTAACCACATACAATGCTGGGCGTGGTGACTCACGCCCACCAGCAATCAATACCACATACCACAGTGCCAGTCGTGAACTACAAAGTGAGACCCTGTCTCCAAAAAAAAAAAAATTGATCAGAATACTCATAATCTTTGAGGAGCTGCTCCTCTCTGATGTCAGGGATTTTGTTGAAATGTCATTTCCAGTCTTTGGCTGCAGTAGGGAGAAGACTCAACCTGTCCAACCATGGCATCTTGTCCTTCTGCCTATTGTGTTTAATTAGTGTGGCATATAACCCAGATAAGAAGACCTGGAACCTGTCAGTGAAATCCCCATGTGTATGTGTGTTTGTGTGTGTTGTACAATTTTTGCATCTCAAAAGGTAGATGTACAAATTTGGGAATATTGGCATTTATGTTTTCTGATATGTGGAAAAAGTCCTTTTGGGGTAGGAAAATGTGAATCTCACATTCAGATGCAGACTCACAGAGTTGAAAGATGTTGAGCCAACCTTAATGATACTCCTTGTACCCCTGAACCTAGCCATGCTTGAAGCAAGACTCATCATTGAATTTCTAGGTGTAGGAGCCAGTAATTTCTCTTTTCCTCTTAAGCAGTTTGAGCTGGATCTCTATTATTTGTAACCAAAATAATATATATCAGAGTGGAACTGTACTGTGAAAACTGTTGTCTCTTTAGTTATAAAATGTCAGTATTAAATAAATAAAAATACTCATGTTATATCGCTGCATCCTAAAAGCTCTGACAGCAAAATGTGACAATGAAGAGAAGCTTCTGGGAATGAGTCCCCTGGAATAGGTTAGTATTTTCCACTGAGTAGTACTTGAAGTTCTATTGAGTCACTGTATTTCATACCTTCCTATTTTGAAAATGTTTAAAAGCTAATTCATAGTATAAGTTCTAACAGAGTCTGATAACTTTGTATCATATTGACTTCCCACAATTTCCTGCCCATCTTTTTCTGGATTAGGGTTGAGCATGAAAATTATTTGTGCAGGATTTGAAAGTGAAGGGCAGCCATGTTTGGGGTCTGTGGGGTGGGGGTGGGGCTGCTGCTTCAGTTTGCATATCATCAAAGATTTAGTATTGGTAGGGGGCAGCTGCTGGGTTCACAGTCCCTCTATCTCCTATTAGACTTCTTCAGATTCTGAGAATTTTGGACCAGTGGAACATACAGGTCTATGGTAAAGGATTCTGGTTTATCCCACGAGTTACCCAAGCCATTAGGAATGGAGGTGATGAATGAATAGATGATATTTCAGTTTTTCTATTTTGTCCTTCGTCACTCCAATCTTGTACCCATTTTTTTTCCTGATTGATGACCCCCAGGTTCAGTACCAGACCTAGAGGAAACAGATGCCCATTACTAAGTAAGGGCAAATTCCTAAACACATGAACTAATTGAACTCTTACCAACATTCACTGTGGAGTATTTTTCTTTGATACTCATTTCTGAAGCCTTACAAAAGCTCATCTACTATTGGCTAACAAAACTGATAAAGATTAAAAGAACTTTCACTTTATTCTCAGGCTAAACAGTAGTCTTTACTTTCCATTTCTACTTTTGTTACTTGTTAACTGTGTGGCTTTGACCAAGTTATTGAATATCTTGATGCCTTAACATTCTTAGTTACAAAATAAGGAAGATTAGATCTATCAATGAGAATGCTATTAGGATTCACAAGGAAATAACATTTGTTTTACCACTAGACTATTGTTCATTACTGCTGTCTTAATACCTAGTACAATTGCTGCATTGGCTATATTTCACAAGATTATATCTAAACCGATAGATAAATGAGGGTGTGGTTCATGTATATTAATCTCTTCCTCCCTTAGTGGAAGAGACACAGTAAGTTATTATAGAGGCAGTACTTAGTTTCCTTTTAAAAATATCCATAGGAGACATTTTTCTCTGTTCCATTGATGATGATCTTAATAATGTGACCGATGTGGGCCAATGGGATGCGAAGTAAAATGTTGTAAGCAAATATTGGGCATGTGCTTCCATAGTAGGATTTCTCCCTTGCTTTTTTTTTCCTACTTCCACTAAGATAAAAAATATAAAATACTCCATGTAGCCACAGTCCTTCCTGTAGTGAAGCAGACCTGGTCTGGTCTAGCCTGAAATAAGAACCTTCCAAATGCCTATAGATAACAAACAAACAAAAAAAATCAATCTTATCTTTCTCTGATTTAAGTATTGGAGTGGCTTGTCATGGTTTAATCTAGACTATCTCCCAAAATCTGTATGTATTCAGAGGTGGGGCTTTAGGAAGGCAATTGGATCATGACATGTTATAGTCACCAGTGGATTTATCCATTAATAAGTTCAGACAAGATTGGGCATGTTTAGGCTGGCATGGCTGTAGACCACTAATGAATTCAGTAGATGAATGCACTGCTAGGAGGTGGGGCCTGGTTGGAGATGGCTCACTAGAGGTGTGACTTGCAAGACAATGCTTCCTTCCTGATTCCTCCCTTCTCTTTGCTGTGTAGCCATCATGGGGTGAGCAGCTTCCCACTGTCTAGACTTTCTGCCATTACCTTCTGGCCTTGGAAGTAGCTGACTCTGGTCTGAATCTTCTAAAACTGTAAGCCAAGCAGGGCACATACTGTAATCCCAGCATTTGGAAGGCTGAGGCAGGAAGAGCACAGTGAGTTCAAAGCTGCCCGGGGTGCATAATGAGTTCAAGCCCAGTCTAGACTACATAGCAAGACACTGTTTAAGGGGGGAAAAAAAACCCAAAACAAACAAAGAAAGCCATGAAACAAAATAAAGCTTTGAGTAGTGGGTGCTGGCATTTTTGTACAATGACAGAAAAGTGACTAAGGTACTTGTTACAGAGCAACAGCTGTTGCAGACTTAATTGTAAAAATAGAATCTATATCTATAGACCTAGCATGTAGAAGAAACTTAAAAACTCACTGAATCATGTATATCCATTATAAATGAGAGAGAGAGAGAGAGAGAGAGAGAGAGAGAGAGAGAGAGAGAGATTTGAGCATTAGTTTAAGACTCTCTTTGACCATATTACATAGTATCCACTAACATAGTCTATGGTACCAGTTACAGTCATAGATATGGAAAAGGTGTAAAAAGCATGAGATATGAAGGCTATCCTGAAAAAAAATGAGCTTTTTCTTTTGAGAAAATAGTACCTCATTTAGGAGCCCTGTTGCTGGATCTGTCTAGAGCAGTGAAAGTGAACGTTTTAGAGATTTCAGTGATATGAACAGCCCATTAAGGCATGCATGCCATAGGTTTGCCGTAACTAGTCTAGTATCATTGTGTTGCTTCTCATTTACACATGGAAAAAGAATTATACACTACTTAGAGGATGTGACCTTGGAGAGAAGAAACTCAACTTCATATCCTCAATTGCAGAATGAGTATGGTAAGAGTTACCATCTAGTAGAGTAGTGAAATTATTGAGAGCATATGTGCAAAGCTCTTAGCACACTATCTGGCACACAACAAGCAATCAGTAGAAACTGATGCTTGTAGCTGTTACACTTGTGGGTGACAAGATTATCATAAAAGAGGCCAAAGTAATTCTACCACTTTAAGTCATAATGAAGTGATAGTACATTTTAGCTTGCTCTATGGTGGGACAGGAAGCCCAAAAGCCATTATGAAAAGGAAAATAATACAGATCACAAAAATATTTAACTATTCCTATGGGGTCTACTGAATCAGATTTCAGATTTTTTTCCCTGTAGGATAAGGACTTTAAATACTTGTAGTTATCTTTTCATTCATCTATAAATAATCTACAAAGTTTTCACATTCCTCATTTTATTGTGTGAAAGCTGTATCAAGAAAGGTCTAGGGCTGGGGATTTAGCTCAGTGGTTCTGGCACCTGCCTTGCAAGTGCAAGGTCCCTGGTTTGATCCCTGGTAACCACGTGTGACAATACCAGGTGTAGTGACTCATGCCCACCAGCAATCAATACTACATACCACAATGCTGGATATGGTGGCTCATGCCTGCAATCCCCACAATCAGGAGGCAGAGGCAGGAAGATTGTTGGGTTTGCGGCTTGCCTGGGCTACATGTTGAGCTCAGGGCCAGCCTGAACTACAAGTGAAACCCTGTCTCAAAAAAAGGTCTAATCTGAGCCAACCATAGCAGAAAAATTATAGGCTGATAAACTACATACCTTACTATTTTATTATTTAATGTTATTTTACTTTAAAATATTCAGTCCTATCCTATCTTCCTCCATCTCTTAGCCACTGGTTTGGTGAGTGTCAATGGCCCTATTCTCTGGACCAGGTTTTACTTGATTTATCTACATTCCACCTCTGTGGCCTTCACGATTGTTCAGAAGTATGGGCTCCAACCTGGAACAGGATATCTTGAACCCCAAATTTGTATTTGATTTATGGACTCTTTCTTTTCCTGGCTTGGGTGAGAAGATGTTAAGCTTGCAGAGGCTGCATGTGAGGCCACTTGGGCCTGATATGTGGGACTGCAGGACAAAATAACACCAACAGAGGTAAAATGTGGAAAATAAAGATAAGCTGGTTCATCAGTACAATCATTGAAACTATTAAACTTAAGCCTACACATTTCTTGTATCACTTAAGGCAATTTGAATAGAGATTCCTGTCACCTGCAACCAAAGACTAATATACCCACGTGCCATACCCTATTTATATACCTATATCTCAAATTATCAATAATGGTGAGAAGAGTTATTTTTTTAAGGGTAAATGAAGGTCCTGCTTTAACAATGAGATATATTCAATTAGCTGCTTATTTTTTGCTGCTTCTATTCCTTCTCTTTGAGCGGGGGTGTGTAGCAGAACAGGGTCCTCTAACTGCACTTTCAAAACACTTCTGAAAGGGCCGGAGATTTAGCTCAGTGATTCCAGTACCTGCCTATTAAGCACAAGGTCCTGAGTTCGATCCCCGGTAACCACATACAACAATGCTAGGCGTGGTGACTCACTCGCACAAGCAATCAGTACCACATACCACAGTGCTGGGTTTGGTGGCTCACACCTGTAATCCCAGCATTTGGGAGACAGAGGCAGGAGGGTTGCTGAGTTCAAAGCTTGCCTGGGCTACATAGTGAGCTCAGGGCCAGCCTGAACTACAAAGCAAGACCCTGTCTCAAAAAACAAAAAAACAAAAAAACAAGCTCTTCTGAAAATGCAGTGTTGCATGTAAGATTGGGAAAAAAAAAGGACAAAAAGATACTATATATAACATACATGGTCACATATATGCTCCTTATATAGTTCTGTAGACAACTGTGCAGATACACATAAGAAGTATTAGATAAACAGAAAATACTATTTTCATTACTAAAATAAACATTATTAAACATACTCTTTCCTACCATGGAACTATTAAAATAAGATGCTGCCCTTAGGGCCGGAGGGTTAGCTCAGTGGTTCCGGCGCTTGCCTCGCAAGTGTAAGGACCTGAGTTCGATCCCCGGTTACCACATATAATGGTGGGCATGGTGGCTCACGCCTGTAATCCCAGCACTCGGGAGGCAGAGAAGGGAGGATTGCTGAGTTCGCAGCGGCTTGCCTGGGCACCATAGTGAGCTCAGGGCCAGCCTGAACTACAAAGCAAGACCCTGTCTCCAAAAAGCAAAAAAAAAAAAAAAAAAAAGATGCTGTCCTTAGCATGAAACACTCCCTCATTTCTAGACAGTCCTTGTGACATTTATGTTACATTCATCATATAATCACTTCACTTAACAACTAGATTGTGATTAAACATTATAGTACAATAATTACCAAGTGAGACAAGTTAGAATATAGAGTGCCTTGCTGTTTTGTCATATTTTCCTTTTTTTATTGTAACATTTTTAACATCACCAAATTTGGTGCTTTTTATCAAGATGATTGACTCCACAATTGGAAGATATGTTTGATGGTTAGGCTCCCTGTCCTGAATTACCAAGGTTTGCTGAAAATTTCTAAGTGCCTTTAAGTGGCATTATCTCCACTGGCCTTACATAGCATATATGTTAGGTAAAAGGTTTTTTTTTTTTTTTTGAGACAGGGTCTCGCTTTGTAGTTCAGGCTGGCCCTGAGCTCCTTATGTAGCCCAGGCAAGCCTCAAATTCAGCAATCCGCCTGTCTCTGCCTCCTGAGTGCTGGGATTACAGGCGTGAGCCACCACACCCAGCAGGTAAAAGGTTTTTGATTCCTGCAGTTGCAGTTAAGAAAAGAGGGAAAGTGAAAAAAAAAAAAAAAACTTCTACTCTTAACAGTAAGCCTAAAATGTCTAATTATTTTCCATGTGCTATCTAGTCATTACCAAATTTTATTGCTTCTATCTTGACATATACCTTTAAAATGGTTGTTTTTGTGACAAAGCAAAGGAAGTAAGTTATTCAAAGTGGAGGACTAATAAGGCTGACATTAATGAGAATTCCAAAATAATCGTTTGCATGGTAACTTGTAAACACTATCCTTAATTGCATTGTTTTTAGCTTTCATGAGAGTATGCTTACATTCCAAGTATATATGGAGAAGGGAAGAAAGTGGGCGGGGGTGTTGTTGGGAGTAACAAAACAGTATGATGTGTGTGTCTTCCTAGTAAATGGTACAATAGCAAAAGTGCTTATTTCAAAATTGGAGCTTTTTCTAAGGTTTTTGGTCATGCATGTCTTCATAGAGCTGTGCCTCCTTTGGGGGAGCTGGAGTGAGGAAGGTCATTACAGTAAAAGAAGGGATATAAAAGAATTCGAAAAAAGTCTTGGGAATTTACTCTGTGCTGCTTCAACAAGAAAGTGAGATGTGTGTAACTTTTTGAAAAATGACTTAAAACATCGAGATACAGTGGAACCACTGTTGATAACATCAGTAACAGTGATAAAATTTACTGTCATCATTTAGGTTTTTTTTCTGCATTTTATTGAAAGGTACTCAAGGTTACTATGTGAGGTATAAATATAATTCACAATAAAATGAAATAACTTATACAGGATGATGCTATACTTTGATTCAGCCTAGATATTAAGTTTGGTATGTTGGCACATTATATCATAGTAAATGAGCATCTTCTTACCACGAAGGATATTTGTGATAATATACACAAATATAGAAAGGACGCTAGATAAACTTGCAAAAATTACTTCTTCTTTGTCAAAGATTCACAGCAGTTTAATAGATGGGGTATGTAGAATGTTTATTAAATATTCACTGAACCTTTAATGTGTGTAGAATGCTTATTAAACATTCACTGAACTTAATTATATTTGAAATAATATATGTTGATCAAAGTTAGTGAGATTTGGTTCCTTCCTAATACGAGAGTTTTAGTCTTAGCTTATATTATATTAATACACACCAAAAAATACACATACCTTCAGCTTTACATACCTCCAGGTAAAATCTTACATATGTTTTTTTTTTTTTAAGTTCAGTGTCAGTTTTAACAGCTGTTTTAGGTCATTAACAGATAAATCAACAAATTAAAAATTAAAAACATTTAACTGTGATGTAAGAGAATACTTTTAGTATGTGTGCTTTTAAAATAATCTCAAACATCAAAATCATTTTGAAAAATATGACATTTATCTTTTTTCCTAAAAATCTGAAAAGGTGCCATAACTTTAGTTCACTTTCTATATTTATAATTAGTTATGTTTAAAACTTAGATGATGCCTACACATGTTGTGTTCTGAAGACTTCTCATGGACCTTTAACTTGTAATCTTTTTGAAAATTTTACACTGAGTTGCAAATTTAGTAGTGTACTACAGGGTGTAAGGTAGGGAGTTTTCTTGAACTGCCCACCAGCTGTCTTGCCCAGCTCAAGGTACTCAGCTTCTCCTTTTTGGTTTACCCATATGTGAAATGGGGACATGTACTACCCCTACAGGGATGTCGCCAGGATTATATGAGTGAAAAGTAGAAACAGTTTAGTATTGTGTCTGGCATAGAGGAGGCTTGATGAATGTTGTTATTTTTATTATTTAAAACTGTTTTCCTCTTCTCTCAATGATTGATTAAAAACAATTCAATTGATGACAGTAGCTTGTTATGTTTTCAAATCATAACAAGTCACACCAAATATACTGAACCCCAGCCCTATATTATTTTATTGAAATGCACATTTCAGAACACGTAACCAGTACTTTTAATAACACTTTCTATTGTACTATGTAAAGAAGATAATTAATTGGTGAAAATGAGATTTTCGTCATCATGTCACTAATATTCTTTTTTTTTTTTTTTTTTTTTTTTTGCTTTTTGGAGACAGGGTCTCGCTTTGTAGTTCAGGCTGGCCCTGAGCTCACTATGGTGCCCAGGCAAGCTGCCGCGAACTCAGCAATCCTCCTGTCTCTGCCTCCCGAGTGCTGGGATTACAGGCGTGAGCCACCACGCCCAGCATTATTTGTGGTTACCGGGGATTGAACTCAGGTCCTTGCGCTTGCAAGGCAGGCGCCGGAACCACTGAGCTAACCCTCCGGCCCATGTCACTAATATTCTAAGGAACACAAAATGAAGCATTTAATATACATGTTACAGAAAGCATATAATTCCAGTACAATAACTTTCTCTTTTATTTCCATGGTGCTTGTGATGTTTAATTAGTTAACATATGAAAAGTCCCTTGTGGAGTAAAAGCACTACATATGTGCTACATTTTTCAATGTTAGCAACAAAAGATCAAGTTTGAAAGAGCATGTCAAGCATATTGTACAAAGGAATTGTATTTTATTATAATTTTTACTCTTCACCTGTGCAAAAAACTGCATTAAAGTTTATTCTTTTGAGAGATAAAAACAGCCCTCATTGGAAATCTCAGCTCAATTAACCCTGTGATAAAGGATGAGACTTTGTCTAAGCTACCTAAAACCAACGCCTTTCATTTTCATTATCAGTGAGTGAAGATAAGCATACCTCACCCCTATCTACTTCATGCGGACATGGAAATGAATACTCCTGTAAGGTAATGCTGACATTGAGTTCTCTGGAGAACGGTACTATTTATAACTTTTATGATCACTGCTCAGTGGCACCACATTCCTCATGCACTCGGCAGATACAAGGCTGGTGAAACAGGTGAAGTGCCTCTCCTTATAGCCTTGACCACAGACAGGGCAGTCCTCCCTCCATTCCACCATCCTCTCAGAAATAGAAAGTGCAAAAGAGCACAGCTGGCTGGAGAGTGCCAGAGCTGCAAACACCCAAGAAACCACCTACTCCAGTCTTTTTGTTC
This sequence comes from Thryonomys swinderianus, assembly GCA_004025085.1. Taxonomy (NCBI): domain Eukaryota; kingdom Metazoa; phylum Chordata; class Mammalia; order Rodentia; family Thryonomyidae; genus Thryonomys; species Thryonomys swinderianus. The sequence continues at coordinate 65,358 of PVIC010000931.1, read as the reverse complement.
CCAAGAACAAGTAAAATCACAAAGTGGTTGAACTATGTGGATGATCATGCAATAAAATTGCTTTTTAGCAAAAGTTTGCTTGTGCAAATCTCTCTCTCTCTCTGCCTCTGTGTGTGTGTGAATGTCTGCTAGTGTCACCATTCTCTAAACTGAGTGGCAAACCTACTTTTCTGACCTTTTTCTGATCCCCTTGTTGTCTCTGAGGGATTGAAGAATGCAGGGGTCTTGGTCAGACAAGAACCCCACGTGATAACTTCTTTCTTAAAAGCCATCAACAGACATTGAAGAAAAGTTATGTAGGCTTTTATCTTTCTCAGATGGCACTGACTTTTTAAAGTTTCTGAGAAGATCTTGTTGACATCTAACTTTCCTTTCCATGGTCTTCTCCAGCTTACTTTTGTACTCAGTCTCTAGCTTTGGTTTCTGACATTTCACCCTGGAGTTTTACTTCTGAGACTCTGGTTCTGCTCTGGGAGTTTTTTTATGGGGCATTTCGAAATGAGAGGAGACATTTCAAATCATCATAAACAGTTGGGGAAAGGAACAGGGATGATGATAAATATTTTTCATGAATAGTCAAGCAGAACAAAGAATTTGGCTGCCCAAAATGCCAACAGTGGCTGTGGTAAGAAATACTTACGAAGTCTAGTTTAAGACTTTGGTTTCTTTTTGACATAGAAATACCAGAAATGTCATTGACCTTCAGAATTTTCTGTTTATTACAGATTTTTCCCTTGGAACTAGTGATTGGTAAAGACATAGAAAGTGCAAATGTAGGTGAGTTTCCTGGAGATTATGCACTCAAGTTTTCATTTTAGATAAATGACCATGTGACTAAATTCTGACCAATGACACATAAGAAAAAGTCTGCTTGGGGCGCGATTGAGGCTTCTGGTAAAGTATTCCTTTCCTGGCAAAAGGGATGGCTGACATGAACCCAACCCCTCTTCCTGTCCTGGTGTAGGTGGGTTGTATAGAGATGTTCAAATGTAAGATGAAAATCATGCAGAGAAACACTAGCATACTGCAGCATGGTGAAGGGGAAGAGGAGAAAGATCCTGGGTTCTTAGTACATGCTTGAGCAGATGATCTAATCTTGAGAACTGCTACCCTCCATCTTGCTTTGTATAAACAGAAAATTTCTTGATCTGAACCAGGTAGTTAGACCTCCTATTATTCTAGTGGCATATGTTTCTAATAATACAGAATCAAGGGCAAAATTACAGATATTTATATGCATAGTTTTGTGTATATGTATCTCTGCCCTCTTTCCAGAATGTTCAGTCGACCTCATTCTTGCCCTGAAGAGCAGTTCACATCTAAAAAAACTCTCACTGAACTAATTTCAACATTTACTTAGCAGATGTAAAAATTCATAAGATATAATTTCTCAGTGAGCTTTGGCAAAGGAGAAAAATGATCTTACTAAATTATTTTGATCTCATCTACACTAGAACCTTAATATTGATTTTGAACTTATTGTTTTTAAATTGATTTTATTGGTACATTTTATATATACACTCTGATTAGAACATGGTTTTGAAGTGCGAGAAGTTAGAAGCAAAGGGGCCAAGTAGGTAGTTACTGCTTCTAGTTAGGATAGGGCAGTGTCCCCAGTAGAGTCTGGCTGAAGAGATGACACTGCTTTGTATCTGTATATACGACAAAGGCAGAGTTTCTAAGTCATCAAGGATGTTTGCCCTTTTACTTGAACAACTGAACTTTCAACTGCTTCCCCACATTTCCTGATTATACTTGCTGAAATCACCTATTTTCAATTGATTTAATAAGTAAGTGAACAAAAGAATTTGGAAGCACCTGTGATGTGCTTAACAGGAGGAAGAGTTGTTTACTGGTCCAGAGTGCATACTCTGGCTTTGAATTCTGACCTGCTGGCTTACTAATGTGAATTTGTTCCTTTGCAAGTTACTAGGCATCCCTATGCCTTAATTTTACTGTTTATAAAATTAGGACAAAATGAGGTACTTCATAGTGTTGTTGAAGTGACTAACTGCAATAACATACATTAAGTGCATGGCATACAATAAATGCTTAAAAATATTAGCTACTGTATGTACAGCATTGGTAATCGAGGGAGATATGCAAAGAATGGTGGAACCATACTCCTATCATTTAAGAGTATAACAATAAAGGGAATAAGGTATGAAGTGGGTAATTCAGTCTGTTGAATTTCCTGGAAGAAGGGGCAGAATCGGAATAACTCTAAAATAAGCAGATCCAACATGCAGTACTTGGTTCTGCGTGTAATTCATGTCAAGTTTTCTATGAGTCTTCTTTGTCAATCTGAAGCTAAAGGAGGGAAACTGCCCTGGGTGATTTTCCCAAGGCATCAGGGAGGTGAGCTTTGGGCATGGAGCTTCTGAATGAGGGAGAATAGGTTCCACATGCAGTTTGGGACTTAGGTATATTTTCAATGTTGTTCAAAAAGAATTTTTTGTAGTTTATCTATCACACTATATGACAAAAATAGAGAAAATTATAGGTAAAATTTACAAAAGAGTGGGAAAAGAAGATTCAGTCTGGTTAGGAGTGTTCAGAGAGTTTGCTGGACTCAAACTAGAAGGAGAAAATTCAATTTTAATTTAACATAGAATTGATCAAGATACTCTGTTTGGATGGCTAGTATTTGTCTTCACATAGTTTTATAAAGGTGGTAATATTTTTTTCTTTGTCAACAGTGTTTATAGTTTTATACAGCTGTCTTGTTAATCTCAGTGCTCTGGAATGCATATGTCTCAAAGTCAACTTGGTAATGTATGAGTTTCCTAGCTAGGGTTACATCATGATGCCCACATACATATGTAAACTTCATGCTGCGCTTCTTTAACACAACAAAGCCTGGCTACCAGAACAACTTTGTTCTTTTTGCTTTCTACCACTTGATATTGTTTGAAAGGATGTTTTGGTTCCAAGCACATAGGACAAGACATTTTACAAATAATCAAGAATTTGATTTCCTCCTGTGGATATAGGTGCATTAGAAAAGCCACTGCTTGGCTCAGTGCTTTCATTTGAATAGAGATCTTCAGTAATATGTGTGTGTATATATTTGTGTGTGTGTGTATAAATAAATAAATAAATAAATATATATGAATATATATAAAAATATATATAAATATATTTTTAAATTTTTTTTGTAGTACCAGGGATCAAACTTAAATTGCCAGGTAGGTGTACAGAGCCACTGAGCTACATTCTCAGCCCAGCAGTGTGTATGTGCCTAAAGATAGATGCAAGGCATCTGTAGTATTCAAGTAGCTAAGGGTAGAAAATTCCCTCCCATGTATTTTCTCCTCTCTCAACATAACATGTATGTTTAGGGCCACAGTCGGATTCCACTGACTCAGGCCTGAGTAGGGGGTGCTTAGACCTATGGCATATCCTTCTTTTTTTTTTGAGATAGGGTCTCGCTTTGTAGTTCAGGCTGGCCCTGAGCTCACCATGTAGCCCAGGCAAGCCTCGAACTCAGCAATCCTCCTGTCTCTGCCTCCTGAGTGCTGGCATTACAGGCGTGAGCCACCACGCCTGGCAACATATCCTTTCTCACCCATTTCCTCCATTGGTAGATACATATTCCAGGGAAGAAGGGAGAATGCGAGGAAGGGAAGGCTGACATTTGAGTGTAGGTGAAAATTCTTGTGTTCTTGAGGCTCACGTGCAAAGATGGAAGAGTTTCTGATATTAGCCAAACAGAGATGTAACTGCAGAACTTTATTCTTCTTGTACCAAAAACCAGAAAGGTGTGCTTATTTGTCCTTTCACATTGTCTCTAGCATATCTGAAGATACAAAACAGAAAATAGTGATGATGAATATGTGTACACTGTCATTGGCTGTCCAGAGCAGTTATGTCACAATGAACTGAAAAAGAGCTATTGAAGCCAGTTTAAAAAATAATTTGCTTTCATTTAAAATGAGATTTGAAACTTTTTAAATAATACAATAAATATATGGAAAAGAATTTCTGACAAGAAGGCTATTAAGCAGATTTATAAAGTACATAGTTTTGTTTGTAAGATTCAAAAATGTTAATTTTAATTTAGTTTATGGTACAGTTGCTGAAATGGTAAACAAAAGAATAAAAAAATCAAAAGAGTAGTTTTCTCTGTTTTTGTGTGATAGAGAAAAATGCTGGTAAGAAATTTTACAGATAATCAGTATGCTTCTTTAGTTTTAAAATTCACAATATAGCCTTTGATGTACTAAATACCTATAAATGACTAAACATGTTACAAAGAGACAGAAAGATAGTGCTTAAATTTACTTTTTTATGTTGATGTAGTATAATGAATATATTACTTGTTTTATTTAAATTTAACTTCAAATAGAATTTATAAAGTTTGATTTGCCAATGAATATGTCATATTTTTCAGTGTGGAGATCGAATTTAGAATCTCCACTTAAACTAGGCAAGTATTCTACCAACCACTAAAGTATTTCCTCACTCTGCCCATCTATCTATCATCTATCTGTCTGTGTGTCTATCTTCTATCACCTATTATCTCTATCATCTATATCTATCTATGTATCTATCTACCTACCTACCTGTCATCTATCCAGCTATCTATTATCTATCTAGATGCACAGAGACAGAATGGTGCTAGGTTCTTGTCTTTTTCTTTCTTGGAGTTGACCTCCTTTGTAATGAAAGTTGGTGATTGTGACACATGACTCCACTCCTCTACTTAAATGCATTTATATGTAGGTTTGTAGTTAAATGAGAGACACAAACAATAATTTCTTTGATTTTCAGGAATCAGGAGTCATTGAAATCAGAAAGACATTTATATTTTTGTTCTCACGTCCATGGCTAGTTTTATGATTATTCCCCATGGTTTTCTAGGTACTTTGCTCCATCTCACTATAAATTATTTGAGTGAATGGGTTTCCCATAAATGGTATAATAAAATATTTTATGATGGAATGGGAGATTTCTCAGGTGTTAGGCCTTAAATAGTATGTGGGACTTGAGGGTAAGTGAAAATTCTTCTTCTGTTCTTGAGGCTCATGGTCAAAGATGGAAGAGTTTCTGATACTAGTGCTGAAGGACAGTAAGTGCTAAAGGTTTTTACAGTAAACATATTATTTCTCATTATGTTTATATCAGAAAATGGGTCCTTTTTAAGGGTGAGCATTTAAGTAACCATCTACTTCTGTATAATTGTTTATAACTATAGATAGGTTTAAAAACTATAATATAGGCACAGAAGATAAAAGAAAAATACTTCACACAAGAATATTTCACTTTCTGATGCTTCGGTTTTCAAATCAATTTTAAAGAGGATTTTCACCTACATTGATGATATTTTACTGGATACCTTTGGACCACAGAATTTTGCCTATGTTCTCATGGCTTTGTCATTTGGGAACATCAGACTTGCTTCACACTTTAGTGTTACCCCACTGCGTGAACAACTCTGGGTGGTGTGAAACTTCCATTGATTCAGGATCTAGACCTTCCTATACATTTGTTTATCAGGTTCTGACAGGTTACCTGGGATGGGAGTGAGAGATATCAGGTACATTTTGTTGGGAATGAAATAAGAAAAATAAAAATGTGTCCAACCACAGGGGCTATGCAGGTAAACCTATGAAAACTAAGGTAACCTTCATATTCTGACAGTGATAGTGTAGATTTCCTTAAATATTTGAAAGGCTACAACCTTGTATCACATACAGGTAATGTGATCAGGGGAGGTCATATTTAGACATCACAGTGAAGAAAGATCTGTCAGTGTATACTTTGAAAAGAAGCAAATTAAGAAATTTATGTAACCACAAAATGTATTTTGAGAGTCTCAGGAGTTTAGACGTATAAAATACACTTTAAGCCTATTTGGCATGTGAAAAGGTATATAAGGCAAAACTAGGATACTATTCCAAGATGACGTGGTTCAGATAATTGACTGGGTTCAGATAACTGAGGATTGAGGACACTGAAACAGGGAAAACTCCTCCAGAGCAGGACACATAGGAGATATGAGGAATCAGTAGGATCTAGATAGATAGCAAGCACAAAGTAGCTGACATTTCAACAAAGGAAAAAAGCATGAGCGAAAAGAAGAAAATATTTATTTTCTTCATAATGTGTTTAGTAGAAAGAAAGGTGAGTACAGAAATCTTTTAAATTGGGTCATTCATGTAGGAAGTGCAAATTTGTGGTCTGGAGGCTCAGCTGTGCTCACTGTGGGTATGTGGAAAACAAGTGCTCCCTCTCGTCTCCTCTTTCTTTTTTTTTGAGACAGGGTCTCGCTTTGTAGTTCAGACTGGTCCTGAGTCACTATGTAGCCCAGGCAAGCCTTGAACTCAGCAATCCTCCTGTCTCTGCCTCCCGAGCTGGGATTACAGGCGTGAGCTACCACGCCCAGCTACCCTCTTTTTCTTGTTGCCATGTAACATTTCATCTCCACTCTAATATTGAGCAGTTTTCCTTTGCTATCTCTCATCTCTTCTTCTTTCCTTCCTTAATCAAGACCTCTTTACCTCATCATAGGTCATTAGTGGTTTCATCTGACTCTAGTCTCTTCCTCATCAATTTATCTTTTTAATGCTGTCAGAACTACATTTTAAAACCTGTGTCTGGATCATGATTCTCCTTTTGTAAGTGGTTCTGTTAGCATTTGGTTGTAAATCCCATTCTTTCACTTAGCATTTAACAGTTCTTTTTTAAAAGTTCAACCCACCATTATAGTCCTTTTCTGTATATTCCAGTGATACCGTTGTCTTTTCTCTATTGCTACTTTCACTTGAACAACTCCTATTACTATTCCAAGTTACTAATAATGATTCTCAAGTACTGGCCAAATAACTGTCTGCTTTAGAGTCACAAGAGAATTTAAAAATTAAATTTCCAGGCCACATTTTTAATGTGTTTTACATAATGATGAGAATAAAAAATATAGGAACTTTAAAAATAATAGAGATTCCTGAGGAGGACAGGAACAACTTACAGGCTCAGTGACAACTGAATTAGAATCTATAGGAGAAGGGTTTTCCCAGGCTTTCTGACACAAAACAAATAACATAGGCAAACTGAGACTAAAAAAGTGTAGAATATGATAAAGCCTTCCCTTGGGTCCATAGGGAATTTTTCGTACAACATTTTGCAGATACCAAAATCCATGATGCTCAAGTCTGTCATATAAATGGTGTTATGCACTCTGCCAAAAGACTGCTAGACTTAATTTTCACATTCAGTAGAGTAGCTGGATACAAGGGTAAAATTCAATCATCAATACCTTTGTTGTATGTGAATAACAGACTTACTGAGAGAGAAATTGGAGAAACAATTCCTTTCACAATGACATAAAAAAATGAAATATTTAGGAACCCATTTAAGGAATTAAAAGATCTGTACTTTGAAAATTATAACACCTGAAAAAAAAAAAGAGATTGAAGACAATACTAGAAAATGCAAAGATATCCTTTGTTGCTGAATAGCAGAAACAATGTAGTGAAAATGACCATCCTACCAAAATTGCTACATAAATTGAGTGCAATCCCAATTGAAATCCCAAAAGCATAATTCTTTTGAAAGTAGAAGAGACCCAGACTATCAAAAGCAGTTTTTGGCAAGAAAGACATGGCAGGGGGTATCACAATCCCCAATTTGAAACTATGCTTCAAAGCTAAAAACAGCATTGTAGTGGCAAAGAAACAAATTTGTGGATCAATAGAATGGACTAGAAGACACAGAAACAACTCCAGACAAACTAAGCAACCTTATCTTTGACAATGGAGGAAACCTCAATGAAGAAAAGATAGCCTCTTTAGTAAATGGTGGAGAAACGGGGTTTCAACTGTCAAAGATTAAAACTATGCCTACTTTCTTCACCATGCACTAAACTCAAATCAAAGTGGATTAAAGATCTAAATGTTAAAAGAGAAACTAAACTTACTGGAAGGCAGGTTAGATAGGACTCTTGGAGACAATGGTGTAGGGAAAGACTATGAACAAAGCCTCGCTGACATGGAAACTAGCACAAAGAATCAACAAATTGTATCTCATTAAAATGTTTCAGCACAGGGCCGGAGGGTTAGCTCAGTGGTTCCAGCGCCTGCCTCGCAAGCGCAAGGTCCTGAGTTCGATCCCTGGTAACCACATACAGTGCTGGGCTTGGAGACTCACGCCCACCAACAATCAATACCACATACCACAATGCTGGGCATGGTGGCTCACGCCTGTCATCCCAGCACTCGGGAGGCAGAGACAGGATTGCTGAGTTTGAAGCTTGCCTAGGCTACATAGTGAGGTCAGAGCCAGCCTGAACTACAAAGTGAGACCCTGTCTCAAAAAACAAAACAAAACAAGCTGGGCATGGTGGCTCACGCCTGTAATCCCAGCACTCGGGAGGCAGACAGGAAGATTGCTGAGTTCAAGGCTTGCCTGGGCTACATAGTGAGCTCAGAGCCAGCCTGAACTACAAAGTGAGACCCTGTCTCAAACAAAACAAAACAAAAAAATGTTTTGGCACAAAAAGAAATCACCAACAAAGCAAAAATTTTCACCAGCTCTACGTTGGATAAAGGTCTACTACTGAGAATATATAAAACTAAAGAAGTAAAAGCAATAAATAAACAGACAAAAATGTTTAACATTGCTGGTCATTCAAGATATGCAGAAGAAAACAACATGGAAATTCCATCTGACTGCAGAAAGAATGGCTTCTATCAAAAAATCAACAAGTGCTGGCAGGATGTGGGGAAAAAGGAACCCTTCTCCACAGTTCATGGGAATGTAGATTAGTGCAACCACTATGAAAATTAGAGTGGAGACTCCTCAAAAAACTAGGATTAGATGTCCCATTTGACCCTGCTATTTCCCTGCTGGGTATATACATAAAGGAATTAAAAGCATCATATCACAGGGACATGCCAGGTTTATACTGGCACAGTTCAAATGTTCATCAACTGGAAACTAGATAAAGAAGATATGGGTTTTTAAAAAATATAAAACGGAGTATTATTCAGCCATAAAGTGATAACTTAGAGACATTTACAATAATGGATGCACCCTGAGACCATATTCAAGTATAAATCAATCAATCAATAAATAGGACACACGTATGTAAATGCTATATCATTTCTCTATTGCGAGAAAATGGAAATGTCCAAAATGTATAGTAGGTATTGTGAAATAGGGTGAAAAATCTTCAAAAAGGAAGGAGAACTTGGGGGTGCAAGGGAAAGCAAAGAAGGAAAAGAAAAAATTTGAAGGTAAAAAGAAATAAATGGAAGCAAAGTTTATGTATATAGGCTGTAGGGGCTGAAGAGAAGCCAGGGGAATAGGAAAAAAAGTAAGACATATCATGTGCCTACCCAAATTCTCTCTGATGAATGTAAAAATGTGTACTGAAAATGTACCAGTAAACTAAATGAAAAAAATAAAATGGTGCAATACACATGCTCTTTATGGTTTAAATAATTTACAGATTATTGGTAATTGTTGTGTTGTATTGTTTAGGGAATAGTGATGAAAGAGGCTACATGTGTTCAGCACAAAAGAATTTTTTTCCAGAATATTTTTAACCCATGGTTGTCTCTATGGATGCAAACCCTACAAATATTGAGGGGAAACATATATATATATATATATATATATATATATATATATATATATATATATATAGCACCAAGGGAAGAAGGAAAAGTGTCATTGTGAAATCAGGGATGAGTTCTCTGAGTCAGTTTATTTACAAAAACCTAGAACACTGGGATTTGGATTTTGAAAAAGAAAATTTCCTTATTTATGTAGGATTTTCATCACTGGGAACCATGTGAATAAAGGAAGAGTTATTTTCTTAAAGTAGACAAATTGGTAAAATATATGTAGAGCTTCAAGTGCACTATGATAAATGTCATATCCAGCAATAAAGAGAGCATATGTGCTCAGGAAAACTACTCCCTCAACAAGAAACAAATGCTTGCTGGCGAGCAATTAAAGCAGGAAGACATGAGGAGGCAGGATCACAAAGGCGCTTGTGTCCAACTGGCTACATGAGCTAACTGGCCATTCTGTCAAGTGGAGTAGTGAGAGAAAAAAGAGCCATTAAGGATGTCGCTCTCTCTGGCCTAGACCTTATGTTTTTGCCCTGAACAAAGAAAGAAGAAGAGCAATTGAATAGCTCATAATAACAAATGAACAAACAGAAAGAATTGTGACGTCTGAACAACTCTGTGATGAATTGGCCTCCCTACTGTGACCTCAGTTTATGAATAGGAGAATTACATCCATTTTGCTTTTGTTCTTAGTTCTGACAATTGGTAAGCCATGGGATGCCATACAATAAGTAACTTATGGCAGGACACAGCAATGATGGGAATGCCATATTTTGAGATATATGCAAATGTTTGGATCCAAATGATTTTTTATGATAATTTTTCTTTTTAATTGTGAGGATTATCATTTCAAGGGATTCCACATCTTGAAAAGGGTTAACAACACAGTGTTTTGAAACCAGATCTGGTCTGTTTTTCAAGCTGTGCTGTATTTAGAGATATATTTAGTTCTGCAGATGTCTTGAGTCTGTCATTGGAATTGGACTTTCCCATCAAAACCAGACACTGCTTCTTGAAGAGCCAGAATAGGGGGCTCAATGCAATTTGGTAGGGCCATTTTTATTTTTATTTCCACTATGAAGCAGCACTGCAGCAAGAGAGCTGATACAAATTTTTTCTTTTTTTTTTTTTCTTTCGTTCTCCTGCCTTCAACAAGCCATGTCTTACTGGCTTCGCGGTACAAGTTAGAAGGATTTGAATTTGTTTACTTCTCTCTCACTGGAACAAGGTACCTGACATCCACAACTTTAAAGAGGAGATGTTTATTTTGGCTCATAGTTCCAGTGGATTCAACCTGTGGTTGACAGGCTCCAAGGCAGAAACTGCAGGGTGGAGGAGGAAAAGTGCTCATGTGGTGATGTTGAGGAAGTAGAGAAAGAAGGGAGGAGCCATGGAGTGGAACACACCCTTCCAAGTCACCTTGTGACCTGCCTCTTACAGTGAGGCCTCACTTCCAAACACGCAACTTGGAGGGGTGACGATTTAGATCTAAACTACAACAGGTTTTTATTTGGCCATTTCCATGAACAAGAAAAGTGTTCACTAATTGTATAATTTATTCTCAAATCTTTAAAAAGGTGTGTAAATAGGAATAAAAAACATGAACAGAAGATTTATTTCTGCTCTCCAGAGAAGAGTTATTGCAAATGGAGTGGGAAAGGGTAGATGTGGTAAAAGAGAAAAGCATTATAATGGTTCAAAATTCTATAATGATCCTCTAATTAGTTAAGGAATGAGGACTCAAGACCTGAAGAATTCTAGATTTTGTCTCAGGTTGGAACAACAGAAACAGAAATCATTCTGTTTTTTGTTTTTTGTTTTTTGGTTTTTTTTTTTTAAGTCAGGAACTGAATTGTAAATGCTCTAGGAATCACTGAATGTGGCAAAGAAGTCTAGCATGTATCTCATTTGATTGAATAGATTTAAAAAATCATTCAGGTTAAAATGGCTTTCTTTCACCATTGTGTTATTTTGTCCAATTTTCCCCCAGAGGTGTGATTTACATAACAAAGTTAGCAAAAAATTTCCAGGCCTAATTATCACTTTCAAAATAGAATCTGGAAATCAGCCATTGGTAACTGAAGATTACAGATTGTTTTTTAAAAAAGCAAATCTTGAGTTCAGCTCAAATGTTACCCTTAAAACTGGATTGTATTATTTTGGTACATCAAATCAAATGCCTTTTTGACTCAAGGAAAGCAGCCCCCAAGCTAATTCATAACTCAAGTGCTGTCAATTCAGCCTATACTAAACTTTTAACTTTTTTAACTAAGTTAAAAGATACAAGACAATTGTGACTATCTTGCTTCAAATGACACTTCGCTCATGTGGCTTTCAACAGTCTTTTCCACTTTGTAAAAACTAAGGCAGTGGTTGGAACCCAAAAATACATTCTTTTCCTTTCATCCATGCTGTGTTACAGAGACAGGAGAAGTAGATAAGAATGCAGGCTCTGATTTCAACTGCCTGGAATTGCATGTCAGAGCCGATGCTCCCAACCCTCAGTCCTCTGGGCAAGCTGAAGCTACCTTGTGTCTCAGTGCTCTCACCTATGGGAAGGACTGTGGGTTGGGCATCCTAGAATTAGAAAGTTCAATGCTCGAAAGTTCAAAACCCTGAATTGTTTGAGCACTACATGGTGTCACACCTGACTTTACATGGTAGGTCTTGGTCAAAGTGAAAGTGCGGTGAACGTTGAATAAAATTAGCTTTAGCCTATGTGTATAATATGTATGTGAAACATTAAATCAGTTTTATGCTTAAACTTGGGTCTTATCCTCAAGATATTTCATTAAGCATATGCAAATATTTCAAAATATGAAAACAAAAATCTGAGACATTTATAATCTCAAGCACTTTAGATAAGAGGTGGGTTTGTTAAGAGAACTGAATGGTTCAATACATACAGAGCACTGAACTCAGCGCCTGTAGGTAGAAAGAATTCTGCAATTAATTTATTATACTGCAACATATTCTCTCTTAGTTGAATATTCACCTAGAAAGATTCAGACCTTGCCTATAAAGGAATATTTGCCACTCTTGGTCACACACGTAGTAAGTTAATTGGGAATATTCTTTAATGTTGAAGTGCTAGAAATTAGTACAAAAGACCTCCTTAATTTGTTCAAAATTTTTGTAACTTTCAGAGTTCACCAATTTAGAGAAGACTTATAGGTTAAAAGCTTTTATGTTCATCTTTAAGAGGTTTTTCTCAAAATTTTTCAGTATTTCTAAAATATTTAAGTGATAAACTAATTTTATTGTATTTTCATTAATATTTTCTGAATTCTTACAGAAGACTAGACACTGTGCTAATATCTATGGCAAAGAAGTAGTAGTGATTAAGAAAATAATTTCTGTAAATAAATATACAACACTGATCCTATTCTACAAGAATTTAGATGTTTTTAGTAATTTTATGCCCATCAAAAACCATTGAGAATTTAACATGAGTAAGAAACTCTTTCTGTTGAATTACTGAGTTTTGGGAGTTGTCTTCTCTAGTAACTATAGTTACCTTTATTAATGAAATTGTTTCTGACTCTTGAGTAGAATGGGAATATGAAATTTGGTACTACTGTAGGTTCTGTTATTGTTAAAGGGTCCCAAGAAGAGGTCTAAGTTAAAGAGTTTGTAAGTATTTGGAATTTACAGTGTCTTGTTATTAAAAAATATACAATAAGGGATTAAAGTCAATTAGAAATCTATATCTATGGTATGTTCAGCATTATGTTACATGATTTACATATAACTGTATTTAGTCTAAGTACCATTACCCCAATAGTATGCATTCCCAGTTTGCAGAAAAATAATATAAGGGTGGGAGAGGTTAGGTAATTTCCCCCAGATCATTCAGTTTGTAGTCATGGAATAGAGTATTTAAATCTGTTGTGCTGACTTCAAAATTTAAGTTTTCTCTGCTACATCAAGTGGTTTGTGCCAGATAAGGAAAGGAGAAAGATCTGTCAAAGACAACAGGGCCACATCATACTGAACCTTGTGGGTGGTAAGCAGCCATCAAAAGCTTTCACAAGTAGAATAATATCAGGTCTGTGTTTCAGAAAGAGAAATCTGGTAGCATTTAAGAAGAATAATTCTGTCTCAAAAGCTTTTATAAATTATAAGTATTACCCTGTTTTCTTTATTCCTTTGCACTTAGGTCCTTTGTTCTTTAGGACCTTGGATTTTGTATTTTCTCTTTTCTTTGGAGTTAGATGACTCAGGCTCTTGTCCTGTCTGGTCTTGAATCTAGGTTTTATGAGAGCACCTACTACAGATCATACCCTTTACTTTGTGCACATATTCCATATTATATTTCCCTCTTATATTTACTCCATGATATTGTCATCTAAATTTGACCCTGGATGTTATTCTCAAGTCAGTGTGGCAGTAGAGATATCCCCTGTGTACCATTATGGTGTAATAAGGTGGAACATGTATTGATTCAATGGAACTATCAGTGCCATATTGTTTATCTAGTAGGATATTATACTGATTGAAAGCTAGTACTATAGACAAGAATTGCCTGGATAAGAATCCTGCTGAGCTGCATGCTAGCTGTTAAGCACTTTGCTCAAGGTCATTTAGTTAAATGCATAATTGGAACATAGTGAGGCATTTGCTGTAATAGAGCCACATAAATGGAAAATGGAACAAGACTAATTCTAGTCAAATACATACAGCACAGAGAGTATCCTAGGCACTGTGCTGTGCACTCCTCATATATCGCTGCATTTAAAAAGAACATGGCAGGCCTTGTGTAGCTCCATCCTTAGCATATGTGTATCCTGTATACTTAAAATATGTCACATCTAGGAGAAAGGTATAATTTTTCAAGGTTGACCTCTTATGTATTATTTTACTTATCTTTGTAAGGATCATAGTAGTAGATGCCTCTCAGGATTGTTATGAGGAATAAATGAGTTAATCCATTACTATGTGCTTAGCATGTAGCAAGCTATCAATCAATGTTAACTATTACCTGATGAATTAAACAGCAGTTCAAAATAAAAGTTTGTGGCCTTTGGGACCAAATGATAAGGCATTAAAGAACCATATTCATTTAAGAAATAAATAAACAAATCCAGCCAAGAGAAAACAGAACCATTTTTTTTCCAGCTGGTTTATTAGATTAAAGTAGAGCAAGCTAACTAGCTGCAGAGATTGTGCTGTGTATCTATGACCACAAGTACAGAAATAGCACCAGTTTTTAGATTTAAACAACCCTGATAATTTATTGAAAAATCTTATAAAAGTGAACACTTTAGGCAATTATATGTTCACTGATTGAACCACAGAAATGAAGCTTTAATGAAAGAAAATCAGCTTAACTCTTAAGTGTACCGATCTAATGGAATCTGAGTCAGAAAAAGCTAAATTTATATTCTGTGAAACTGAAAAATAAGCAGATGAAATTGTCTGTAAATATCAATTGGGTATCATTTTGATTTCTTAAACAGTTTTATACATGTAAATAACTTCCATTTGCATCAAGAGAATATTAGATGAAAATGCAACCTTATCAAGAAAAATTTACAGGAAAATAATCTGTAGAATGAAAAAGGGACACTGCTCATCAAATCAGACTGTGATGAAGACATGAGTGCCCTGAGCTCTCCAAGATGATAGTCTAATTAAATATTAGAGGAATATTCAAATTTCTCTCTGCTAAACATTGAAATGATCCTTGACAAATCTGAGAGGCCATGTTGATCTGTCTTCCCATACTGGGGCATGGTCCAATGTGAGCTGGACTTAAAATGTCTTTTTTTCTCTCTCTCTCTCTATCATAGCTTATGGGGTAAAAAATACTAAATAATTTAACTTTTGCGTATTCCATGGCTGTTCAACAAGTGATACACTTGGAAGTTTGATTTTTTAAATTTAATTGGTTGCCTAGTTAAAGAGGAAATTTCAGAGATGAATTTCAAACAGTTTTATAACTACTGAGGACAGTTTGTGTTAATATTTCTTTATGGTCTTTATGTGGCTGGATTTCTATCTTGGATTTTTGTGTGGTACTGTTGCTCAAATATTAACTAGATACTAATTGGAGGGGGGGTGAACCCCCAGAATTTTGAAGCTAAATGGCTGCTTATAAGTTAGAGACAGTGTGAAGATGTTTCATTTTGGTAATACTAAAAAAATACTAAGAAAAAAAACCCCAAAGACCCAGTAGACCTATTAATTAGAAATAAGCATGTACACACACACACACAAACACATATATATTTTTCTCTATATAGGAATATATTTCTCTATCTAATCTATCTATCTATCTACCATATTTATAGACTATATATGAGCATGTAGCTGGTAACATATCCAAACTAATAAAAGAGAGGGAAGTTTTGTATATACTTTTGTGTTTCTTTCTTTTTCTTTTTTATTATTTATTATTTATTTATTTTTGAGACAGGGTCTCACTTTGAAGTTCACGCTGACCTCTGAGCCTTACTATGTAGCCGAGGCAAGTCTCGAATTCAGCAATCCTCCTGCCTCTGCCTCCTGAGTTCTGGGATTACAGGCATGAGCCATCACACCTGGCACTGTGGTATGTGGTACTGATTGCTGGTGGGCATGAGTCACAATGTATGGTATGTGGCTACCAGCAATCAAACTCAGGACCTTGTTCTTGCTGGGCAGGTGCCAGAACCACTGAGCTAAGTCTCTGGCCCTCTTTCGTCTTTTAAAAATGGAATCAGGAGTCCTTTGTTCCCCACATACAAATCACTCCCCCTCAGTGAATGCTGGTCTCACACTGATCACTTCTTCTTAAGGGCCACTTTCAGCCATTGAACCCATTGTGACAGTCATGCTCTTCACAGGCAGTTTAGCACACCATTTGGAGTGTAGCACCTGATTGTTTTCTTTAGCAAGATTTGTCTCCTGTGTTACTTTGTCTTCCTCATTCTCTCAGTATTATCTCAGAAATTCAAATTTCTGTGTTAAAACGATTTGAGCTATTCTATGTTTCGCTGGACTGGTGAGAGATGCTACTCCTAGAATCACAACTAGGCCTCCTTTGCTGCTATTGACTTCTCTGTGGCTTTCTGCTGTGTTCACCAGTGCTGCCTCCTTCATTATGCTTGCCATCTACCATGTCAGTGCTCTCACCTCTTGCCCGAGCAAGTAATAGCTTCTCTGATTCTGATTCTGGGACACAAACACTCAAAACTAAAAACTGCTCCTTGAAGGCATGCATCTGAGTCCTGTACTTCCCCTGTCTCTCTATAGAATCTGCTGGGATTGTCAAAAAGAACTCCAAACTGACAAGGGCCACCACCAATTCCCAGTACACTGATAGGTTTGTGTATGGAACCCCAGCAAAGTCACCCTTCCTTGGCAGGTTATTGCGATTCTGTTTCTGAGCCTACCAGCTCTTTGTCTTCCACTGCAAATCTTGTGCTTAGAAGTATTTCTGTTAATGTGCTGATTCTTGGGGATTGATTTTTGGGCTATGTGGTGCAGGAGTAGGACTTGATTCTGCTTTGGCCATGTCTACATGCTATTTCCGCTTATTTTTCTTCTAGATGGTACTATTCGTGGAGTGTGAAGGTTGGATTCAAATGGTTCCCGTATCAGTGTTCTCATTTCCTATTCAGAATCACTCATGTCAACTAGAGTGGAGTAGAAATGAGCAGTGAGAAACCAGACACTAACCTGTGCATACTGAGTGGAGTCCTGTATCTGCTGATGTAGACACATTAATGATCCCAATAAGATTTAGAGCCCTGACACCATTTTTTATGTGTACTCTCTCCTAGGCCAATTTTTAGCTGTTGTGAGATCTTTCCTTCACTAATCAAACCTAGAATGTGGATCCCTCTTCCTAAGCCATATTCACATTGTCTAAGGAGCCCACTTTTTCTTCTACAAGGGATTGTTAGACTCTTTTTAAGAGTAGGACCTGGGAAAGTCAAGAGGGGTCTCCAGTGTCATGAATATCTTTGGAATAAGACACTGGACAACACAAATGTCTTCTATGAGCTCTCAACCTTGGAACATGTGACATCTGTTTGAGATCCAGGAAAACCATAGGGCTAACAATGTTACATTATTTACTCCAACAGCAGCTCTAGGCCAGGTTGAGAGAAGATAGGAGTGGCAAAGGGACTGCTCACACACCATCTGCCTACTTGGAAGTCTTGCTGTCACCAGGATAGCAGTATCAACAATTTTCTATCTTTGTATACAGACACAGACACAGTGGCTTGTACATTTCTTAATTTAAATTTTACAATATTTCTGAGCAAATATTCAGTGAGTACCTACTATGTACATGTTGGACAGGGAAATGCAAACTATAAGCTTGCTTTCCAGAAATCTTACTGCCTTGTATGTATGTGGGGAGACAGAAGTAGATATTATATAAAATGGTTGAGAGAGAGAGAGAGAGAGAGAGAGAGAGAGAGAGAGAGATATGACACATGATGAGGGAGATGAAAATGGAAATAGCCAGGACAAAGTCTCCAATTTTGATATTAGTGTTACAGTACATGTAGCTTTTTACTTCTTTTGCAAAAGGAAGAATAAAAATTCTGTGATCTTTTTTTATGAGACTATTAAGCTAAACTACTTCCAACAACTTAGAAAAATTTGGTTATTCATGAGAATAACACCTTTTCTAAAAGAAATAAAGTTAATTTTCTACTCTTCTGCAAAGGAGGTCATTAATTATACATTTTAGATTTCATCAATTTCAGTGAGATGAGACTAACATTTTAACTAGATGTCAAAGAAGACATAAGGTATTAAGTTAAATACACTGGATGACAATAAATGGTTATTAAAAACATAATCCTGTTATTCTCATAATTTTCTCACTTGGGTGTCTGATTGAAAGCAGAAGTTTCACATTTAGGCAGACAAGTCAATGTATAGCAATCCTGTGAGCTTTAAACAAAAGCTTCTAAACCACTGAGTCATTTCCAGATTAAGGGCAGATGGATGGTTTCTTTTTTGTCTCTGACTACTTAAAAAAAACTCAAACCCAGCAAAAACACTGGCATCCACAGTAGTTGCCATCTATCTACAAAAGAGTCAACATGCCTCTTACTCTGCTCCCACTAAGAACTTACTGTTTTTGAGGTAGAAACTTGTCTTGAAAAAGTTTATTGCATGTGATCCTACTTGAAGTATTCTCACTGCCAAAAAATAACAGAGAAAGAAGGAAGCAAAAACTAAAAGCAGGGGTTGTTTGGCATGCATGGTGAGTTTTTCCAGGTTGCTGTTCTGTGTTCATCTTCTACTGTTTTTCAAAAGTTGCCCTGTGTTTGGACAGCTCCCCGTGAAGAGAAGCAAGAGAAGTCACACCAGGCTCTCTCTCCAATGCTCCAGGGGGTAGGCAGAGCCAGCTTTCATTTTTCACACTATCTTCTGCTCTCTTGGCCCAGATTCACAATTGGAGAAACATTTATTTTTTAAATTGTTTTTTCCTAAGGAATCCAATGAAAATATTCATCAATTTGAATTGCTTTATTAAATCAGAGGGCAATATGAAACATTCACTTCCTAATGAAGATTTGACAGCTTTCTAGCCTGTAGATATGGATTACAAAAGTTTCTTTAAACCATTTGAGTTCCATGCATAGAATGGATTGAAAGAGTTTAGATATTTGCATCTTGAAAGTCTGATACTAGGGTTGTTATGCATTCCTTGCTTTTTCATCCACAGCTATCTTACAGTTCAAGCAAAGGAGTGAAGACACAGAAGGTCATAGCAAGAACTTTACTATGAAAGTAAAGATAGTATATCAGATGTCTTTGACTTTTTTTCTTTCATGGAAGGCTCAGGTTGTTTATTCATATTTTCTTGTAGTTTTATATGGTTTTATATTTGTTCTGTCCCTGTTTGATTTTGAGTTCTTCAAGAAGCATGACTATTGTCCTTTGCATTCTGTTTCTCCATACAGACTGTACTGCAGCACTCCACATACACAGAGGGTAGTTAATATTGTTGACCTTAATCTTCAGTGTCATATGTAAAGAAAAGAGATGATTAGAATTTATGCAAATTTGAAATAGCAAAGAAATAAGTACAAGTGGTTACCTAGTAGTAGTAACCATCATTTATGTTTCTTTTTCCAATGATCATCCACTTGATTTTCCTTGTAGAGGCTTTGAAAGACCTCTAACAATAGGATCACTATTTTAAAATGCTTGTTTAGAGCTTTGTCCTCTCTTTTTAATTATCGGATATGCAGGCACAAACTCGTAAGAGTTTTGTTAAATGTGGGTGAAACTGAGGAGATCAATTCCCAGTGTGTAAAGGGAACAGATAAGACCCTTCCTCATTCTTTAAGAAGCAGCAGCAATGATAGTTTTATAGATTTTGGAAAGCTTCCCTTTTTTCCTTTTTTCATTCTGTCATCATTTTTGCTTTATTAGAAAACAAGTGCCCATCTGTTTTTATATGAAAAGAAAATGTTTCTTAATTATATTTATATGTAAGTCAATAATTCCAAGCAACATGGTTAGTCTGAAGCAATCAATAAGTGATTCCAAGAAAGTACTTACACAGGCCACTACCTTCAAGGTGTTAGCTCTTCTTGTCTTTAAGTTTAGGGTAAAATCCTTCTTGACTTGCTCTTTGCTATGAATTTTTATTGTAATTGTTGCTGAGAAAGATCAGTGGCAAAAAATGAATCATTGAACAAAAGAGAAAAATCTGTGGCAGCTACCTAAATTGTGGTTTGTTTACAGTCAAAGAAACTAGTATTTAATATCCCATTTAGCTACATTCTCACAGGAAAATACTATGTCTAGTCAAAATGACCTGTTGGGTGGATCGGGGGAAAAAGTCAGAATTTTCAACTCTGAAATAAATGTTTACATATAAGTATATTGTAATACAGAATCTATAAATATTGATTCCAATACACACAGCAGTGAAGATAATCCCACTGTTGCACTGGCTGAATGTTTCACTTGAATTCTTTTAGATGGCCCCTGTTGATTACTTCACTGGAAGAAGTTATTTGTGGTGTTTGTAGTTGCTCGAATAAGCAGACCCCGAACATTTCCAAGAGAGTATTTGGCTGACTCAATTTTGGAATGAATATGAATTGTTTTTCATTCCTTTTGTTTCAGAGAAGATTTTATAAATTTCAGAAGGAAAAATATGTACTGATTGAGAATGCTTATGCTGTTTAAACCATAGTCAATCTCACATTAATGGAATTGTGAAATTTAGTTATAATACATTTTCATGTATGTGTAGAATATTAAGCAGTAATCATCCAACACCAATAAATCATTGAATAAATATTCCTTCTGCACCCTTTTTGCATCAGGGACAATACTAGGTTCTGGAGACACAATGTTCTTCCTTTAAAAAGGCTATATAATTCCTGAAGCTAGAGAAATAATGTAGCACCTGAGCCTGATGTGAACTTTTGGGACTTAATCCCCTGTTAATACCTGTTCTTCTAATGACTAATAGATGTCTTGAACAGAATATGAAGTGTTTTTCTGGGAATGAATAAGAGTGATCTTACTCTCAGTTAAGGAAGCCCTAGATGTTTTTGAACTTTGATTAAGGAAGAATGGAAGAGGTATTTCACTGTCTAGTTGGGAAAATGATAGGAGAAAAACAGAGACTAAATCATGTGTACTTAGTAATCTTAAAGACATTTTTTCTGTTTGTTGTTTTAATCTTCAGTTGGTGTTCAGGAATGGGAGACCAATAATCAAAGCTATAAATAGCTATCACATATGAGTATGAAAACTAGGTCTTTTTAGCACATTAACATGGCTTGGAAATCTAGTAAGATATGTAGAGTTATTGGTGGCAAGTAGTACATTGTATGATTTAGAAATAACATATGGGTTTATTGTCTTACTTGTAGAGTAATAGTTATGTGTGAATATTAAATTTGTGTCTTCAAGCATACCTATATTTACTTACTGATGGCCAAGATTAACCAGGATGAAAAAAACCAAATTAACAAATTCACACATTTTCTCTGAAACACATGGTAAATTAAGCAACCGAAGGGTCAAAGATCTGTGTTATGAAAGTATGTTTGCTTTTCACACCAGGAAGCCAATTTTACCAGCACTTGAGGAATTCAAACAAACTTTGTTTACTAGCTGGAGGCATGGTAGAAACCATAACTAAATATATGCCTAGGGATTAAGAAAATCAGAACAGATAAAATGTATTCACTTTTTTTTGTTTTGTTTTGTTTTGTTTTTGAGACAGGGTCTCGCTTTGTAGTTCAGGCTGGTCCTGAGCTCACTATGTAGCCCAGGCAAACCTGGAACCCAGCAATCCTCCTGCCTCTGCCTCCTGAGTGCTGGGATTACAGGCGTGAGCCACCACGCCCGGCACTGTGGTATGTGGTATTGATGGCTGGTGGGCGTGAGTCTCCACGCCCAGCATTGTATGTGGTTACCAGGGATCGAACTCAGGACCTTGAGCTTGTGAGGCAGGCACCGGAACCACTGAGCTAACCCTCCGGCCTGATATAGTGACTTTTTTTTTGCTTTTGAGACAGGGTCTCGCTTTGTAGTTCAGGCTGGCCCTGAGCTCACTATGGTGCCCAGGCAAACTATAGTGACTTTTAAATTAACTATTATAAGAATTTTTGCTTTTGAGTTGGTTAAGAGGTTTTAGTTGCAAACTACAGAATCTGCTTAGGATTGTTTAAGGATAACAAAAATTTGCTAAGCTACAGTAACTTTCAGAATCTCTGTAGGGGCTACCGGGCCAGGTCAGAGTGCACATTCTCCATCAGTGTAGCTCAGAGCTCTGCTCACTGTCCTGCAGCACTGTTGTCGTATGTGAGAATCCCACACGTCAGAAGAGAGTTACAGACACCACCTGAAGAATTACGTGCCTCTTTTATCACATTAACCAGATCAATCTACTTACACATGGGAACTAGTTTTTGTTGCTGTTTTCAATACATTTTACTTCTCTGAGCCATCTATGGGTGTATGTGCTTGGTGTAACCTAAATTTTTTTGTTTCTCGTTTTGATTTTGTGAGGCAAGGGTCTTGCTATGTAGTCCATTATGGCCTTGAACTCACTATGCAGCGCAGGCTGGCCTCAAACTCATGGCAGTTCTCCTTCCTCAGCCTCCTAAGTACTGCGATCACAGGCATGCACTACCATGTCTAGCTAGTGCAATTTAAGTTTGAAGCTTACATTGTTGCCACAAGTGAGTCTGGAAGGAATAACATCTCTTGTGTTGGTTTTATTTTGCTTACTTTTACTTTGACAACCCTGGACTCCCAATATGAGCATCTATCAAAATGTTAAGATATTTGAAAGATATCAGGCTGCTACAAATAGTGAAGTTCCAAGGCTATGGCCAAAGTATTTTAGTGAGGAAATATTTATTTTGAGAAAACTAAAAATTAAAATTAATCACACATTAAATGAGTACTGATGGAAAGTAGGAACTCAGATAGTTTTTGAATCTTAATGAGTAGGATGTGGCCAAATTATAATTTTTGTTACCAACCTCAAAATTCTTAGTGGTAAACTTAAAATGAAATATATATGACTTATGAAGAAATGATAAAAATGTATTGAAGGATATTAAATAAAAAAACACATGTTTTCTTGACCAAAAACATGGGAGTGATTTAAACCTCAATTGATACATGAATGTTAACTAATCAAAACCCAAGTGGGATTTTGGTTAAATAATACTAAAGCTAAAAATCTTGGTTCAGAAATGTAGTTCACAATATTCTCAAAAGGTCAATGAGTATAATAATAAAATTATGAAAAAGAAAAATGGGCTATGTGGTTCTAGCACAGGAATAGACAGTAGGGTAAGACATAGCAGAGAGTATGAAAAGAGACTCATGTCAATAATGGAATAAGCATGTGATAAAGGGGGCACTATAAAAAAGATGGATCATTTCAAAGCAGTGTAAAGAAGACTAGTCAGTCATTCAGGAAGAAAGAGATAAATGCTATCTTCCCTATGCCTATGTAAATTCTATGTGGGTCACATGTTTATTAGCCATGGAATTACAAGAAGAAAATACAAACAACACTGGCTAGTGATAGACACTCTTGTGTTTGGGAAAGCATTTTCTTATATATACATATACCCTTCTGTCTCTCCTACATTCTTACAGAAAACTACTAAAGTATTTAACTACAAAAGTTAGAAAATTAAACATAGTGAAACTATTTTTAAAATCCAGAAGGACCTTAAATAGGCCGGGGAAACTATTTGAAACAAATATTTGAGAATATATCTAAAAATAAAATTAAATGATAGTACAGTCCTCAATTTAAGGATAATAGTTCTGTCTTTTTATAAGCATGTGACATGATAATCTATGTCCCTCCCATAATTTAGTCCTTTTATAGAATTTTCATTGTGGGCTTTATGGTCTTCATAAACGTATACTGAAAAGTGTTAAAATATTTGCTTAACTCATTTGGCAATTTTTTTTTAATTCAAAGAAACATATTTCTTTAAAAAATTTGTGTCCGGGCCGGAGGGTTAGCTCAGTGGTTCCGGCGCCTGCCTCGCAAGCACAAGGTCCTGAGTTCAATCCCCGGTTACCACATATAATGCTGGGCGTGGAGACTCACGCCCACCAACAATCAACGCCACATACCACAATGCCGGGCGTGGTGGCTCACGCCTGTAATCCCAGCACTCGGGAGGCAGGGACAGGAGGATTGCTGAGTTCGCGGTGGCTTGCCTGGGCACCATAGTGAGCTCAGGGCCAGCCTGAACTACAAAGCGAGACCCTGTCTCAAAAAGCAAAAAAAAAAAAAATTTTGTGTCCACTGTAGGAAATTGAATTTTGTGTTTTGAATATATTTTCCTTGCAAAAAAGTTTTAGATGATTTGCATTTCTGTAATAAGTAAAGAAAAGTTTGCTGAGATTATGAAGACTCTTCTAGCTTCTTTTGTTTTCCTGAATCTGAGGAAGAAAAGTCAGGTTTTTAAAAGTGGGTATTGCGTTCTCTTCAGATTGTTATTCTAAATCTGACTTGATAGCAGAATCCAAAGTACATCATATCCCAGATAAAGCTAGCTGCTTGCCAGACTGCTCTGTTACAATTGAACTGTAAATGGCTCACATCAGCACATTCTGTCAACTTTATATAAAGCCCCACTTTATGTAACATGATTATAGATCCCCTGAAAACTGCTCTGTACCTGCAGCTTGAGACTGATTCTCTTGACGTTGTCTACCAGACATGACCAAGAAAAGCAACACAGACTGCTGTTGGGGTACACGTGAAAGCAATAGGCTGCTATTGTCTTGTTTCATTTTTTTAGATGCTAAACCCCCATGTGCAAAAGAGATTGGACAAGTGAAGAAGTGTTCTCTCTCTCTTCTCCCTCGGAACCACTAATCCTCACTTTCTGACTTTACCACATCCAGAGATGTTTTGGGGTTGACTGACTTTGATCACAGGCACTAAGCATTCTGTAAGAAGAGCATATGATTCATGCAGGCAACATGCTGTTCTGTGCAGTGTGATTTATCCTAGGAAGGCCTGTTTGCTCTCCATTTCTCTTTGATTGGATCTTTCTCTCTGGTCTGTGATTAGTTTGACTTGAAGTGGAGAGTTCCTGGAAAGTTCAGAACAAGTGAGCACGCATTTATTGAGCCTTTGCTGTTTGCAAGCCCAGAATGAAGCATTAGGAACACTGGAACACATAACAGAAGATTCCTACTTGACGGAGATGACAGAACAAAACTAGGATTTCAGTGCACCATGATGAGGGGTAAGATAAGACTCTGGTTGGTAAGAAAACATAAAAGATGAATATTTGGACAAGAGGGGTCCATGAAAGGCTTCTCAAAGAGCTGACAGCTGAGCTGAGTATTAAAAGTTGAGAAAGAATTGTTCAGATGAAAATAGAAACTCATGAAAAGTAGGAAAGAACAGAAGCACACCCTGAAAAATGTCAGGTGCATGAAGCAGCACAGGGACATGGACAAAAAAAAACTTTCCAAAATGAGAATTGTTGAAAGGAAATATCTCAGTCATGGAGTGGTGGGAGAAGAGGCTGAAGAAAGAAGCGGGAGTCCGGTGGGTAAGGACTTGGATGCTGCACTGAGGCTTATTGCTGGAGGCAATGCTAAGCCCTTCAATCCTCTCTCCTTTAGCTATTTTTGGCCCTTAGATGCTATCACCAGTCCAATCCAAGCTAACACCACTTTCACCTGGATTATAGCAACAGCTCTATGAACGGCCCCACAATGCTCCTCCTGTTTCCATTTCTGTGCTTCTGATATACCCTCTGCACAGAAGAAGAACATTTCCACTAAAACATAAAATAACAATGAACCTCCCTGGTGCTCTAGCCTCCAATGGCTTCTTCCTATCTAGAACAATTACCAATCCCTGAAAGGTAAGGTCTTCTATGAGTTTATTCCTCTTTCCCTAACCTGGGTAAAGTTGTCTCCTCATCCTTGTGCTAAGACAGAAATCTACTTTTCCTAATATGTAGTCCCCATCTGATCAGTATCATGTATGTGTATATAGACACCCACATACATATGTATATATGTGATGTTATGTGCTTATTGCTTTTCCCATCACAGGAGTATAAGCTTAAGAAAGTAAAGATGCTTCTGTTTTTGTTTATCCCCAGTTCTTGAAGCACTGGAGATTCATTAAATGAATGAGTCAATAAGTGAATTCAGAACCACAGATGTGTGTTTCATGTAGATCACTCTGTCTACAATGTGGAGGACATGTGAAAGTTTGGATTTGGAGGGAAGGATTGCTCAGATCAGAGTCACAGAGCCTAGCTAGGACACTCTCGTTGCAAGTCAGTGGTTTGAAGGACTGAACTAAGACAATGGTAGTTGGCATGAAGAAAGACAAAGCAAATTTGAGAGTATCTTACTGATAAATGGCCAAACATGAGCAAATTATATCTGGGCTTCCCTTCAAAGTCTTGGTGCATAAGAGGATGATAAAGGAAGCTGGAATGAGAAGAGGTCTAGAATAAGAGGGGTAGGATGATGTTATCTAAATGTCTTCCTTCCAAGGCAAGTACTTTTCCTTTTCAGTTTTTCCCTGAGTTAAAATTGCCAGGGCATCTATGTGCTCCTTGTGAAGTGCAGAAGCATTGTCTTGCTGTGGATTAGAATGTTAAAAATGAGTTGGATTTGTTTTTGGCACCAGATAGAAGTCCATTAATAGTTTTAATGATAGTTTCTAAAGCAATTGGGCCTACCCTGGAGGCTTCCCATCTCTTTAATGACTGGGGCTACGCCTGCTTAGTTTATAAGATCTGGCAAAATTATAGTGTGATCTAGTAATGCAATGGGCTGTTGTACAAATTACAACAGGTCTGTCTCTTGTATAGCCCTGAGGAACTTATCTGAGACCAGTGCCTCTAGAGATTTCATGAATACTGACTTCAAAGGAAATGCTACACTATTATGAATACCACAAACCAGGTACCTAGCAAAACAAGATGAGACCCACAGTGTTTACCTTGTAGAAATATTTGATCAGCTTGAAAATTTTTAAAGGTATTTGACCCATTGAAATTGCCATTTGATAGAACATGATAATTTTGTTTTTTAGCATGGTTTGTGAAAGTTCTTTTTAGGCTAGCAAAATTTATTATTTTAGTCAAGAAAGAAATATGTGGGCCTCCAGTCTATAAACTCTCAAACCAAGAGAGATTATGAAATAATTTTGGATGATAGAGACAGAGGTCTTTCCAAAGAAAAGGTTTATTACTTTAAAATACTACTAGCATAGCCTTTCCAGGCAATGACCTAGAAATCTGACAATGTGATAATGAATTCTAAAACAAATAAAACAAACAAATAAAAAAATCACATTGGAATGTCGACAATTGGCAAGATAAAAACTGGCAACAGTAACTTCTGGAAAAGTGACTTGGATCTTATAGCATTAAAATGAGTTTGGGGACTATAACATGAAGTCAACACTTTTGTGAGAATTTTAGAATGCTCAATTTCCCACAATCTCATCATTTCTCTGCCTGACAATTGTAATTATTCTTCATCAACTTGACAGTCAAATTTGCCTCCTGTAGTGATAATATACCTGCTACCATCCTGACCATAATGGAGCCATAGCTTTTTCTTTGATAGATTTGTTCATTTTTGAAGCTAACTTTCTATGTTATTCTAACCACTCTCTTACATTATTCATTAACTTATCACCATTCATAGTTATACGAGTAGTTTGTAACTTTGCAAAAAAATGAGAAAATAGTTGTCTCCCAGATTGTAAAGACTACTTTGTGTATATGTGTCATAAATTAAAAATAATAATTCTACATAGGCTGAGAAAATATGTGTGGGACACCTGACTAGGCCATAAAATTAATAAAAATGTCAATAGTAGGGAAAACAATTATAAAGTAAAAAGCCCATTCTTTTATTTATTTGATTTAAAGCCCATTCTTTTAAGTATTTATTTGCTGAGGTTTGATTAATCTCCAAGGTGATATGTGAATAAGACTTAAAGGAGTTGAAGGAGTGAACATTGCAGGTGCTTGAAGGAATGACTCTCCTGATGGAGGGAATGGCCAGTGCAAAGCCTTGAGGTGGGGGCCATGCCTGGAATGTAGAAGAAGATGGTGAGAGGGGCATAGAAGCCACAGTCTAGAACAGAGCCAAAAAATGGCAGAAGAGAGGGAGATAAAATCAAAAGATGGGTGATTTGGTAGGTCAGTGTAGGGGATTTTAGCTTATTTTCTTGGTGAAATGGCAAGGTTGAGGCTGGGGAAGTTAGTGTTGCAACATGATCTGCTTACTTTTGAGTACTGAGTGCCAAGTGTCAGTTCCAGTGCCATCAATATACCATAGGGCATGGGAGGGATCAGAGAGGGTCTACAAGATGCTAATCCTGATAGATGCTGGCTTGAATTAGTGGAGACAGAGGAAATGGTGAGAAGCAATGAGATTTGGAATGTATTTTGAAAGTAGCGCTGTTGGACAGATTGTTGAAAATTATCCCGGGGGAAGAAAGGGTTTTCCATTTGTATTAGTTTTGTTTTATTCATCATGTTGTAACAAATTATCCCAAACTGGGTGGTTGAAGAAGTGTATTCTTTCACAGTTCAGAAGGCCAGAAGTATAAAATCAAAGGCTTAGCTGAGCTCCCTGAGCAGGTTCTAGGGCAGAATTAATTCTTTTTTTTTTTTTGCTTTTTGAGACAGGGTCTCACTTTGTAGTTCAGGCTGGCCCTGAGCTCACTATGGTGCCCAGGCAAGCTGCCGCGAACTCAGCAATCCTCCTGTCTCTGCCTCCTGAGTGCTGGGATTACAGGCGTGAGCCACCACGCCCGGCATTGTGGTATGCAGTGTTGATTGTTGGTGGGCGTGTCTCCACGCCCAGCATTATATGTGGTAACCGGGGATTGAACTCAGGACCTTGCGCTTGCGAGGCAGGCGCCGGAACCACTGAGCTAACCCTCCGGCCCCAGAATTAATTCTTTGTCTCTTGCAGCTTCTGGTGGCTTTGGTATTCTTTGGTATTCCACAGTGGTCTCTTTCCAGCTCTGCTTTCATGGTCACATTGCATCCTTTATTCCTTTGCAATTGAATTGGAGCCCACCTGTGTGATCTAAGTAGTCTTACCATATGAAACTTAGGTTAGTTACATTTGAAAAGGCCCACAACATGAGGCAATAATGACAGGTCCCAGGGACTTCATACACACTTTTTTTGTTTTGTTTTGTTTTGTTTTTGTTTTTTTGAGACAGGGTCTTGCTTTCTAGTTCAGGCTGGCCCTGAGCTCACTATGTAGCCCAGGCAAGCCTCGAACTCAGCAATCCTCCTTTCTCTGCCTCCCGAGTGCTGGGATTACAGACGTGAGCCACCACGCCCGGCCATACACACTTTTTGAGAGCTATCATTCAACTACCGTCCTCTTCAGTAAAGTAGAGATTGTAACTGAAGTGAGCAGGAAGAATGATTACAGTTTTTCTTTTAGCAGACTAGACACCAGATAACCACCTGAATTATTGAGGTAAATAACTGGGTTTTATTATTAAAGGTCTTCACCATATTGATTACATAAAAATAGGTTATTAAAGTTCTATAAAAATCCAACATTCAATTGAAATTTAGCCTTCATCTTTATTCTTTTTGAGATACTTTTAACTCAAATGGTTAAAATAAGTGAATTGTCCACAGGCAATTTTTTGTTGTTGCTGTTGTTTTGTTTTGTGGTACCGGGGATCGAACTCAGGCCTTATGTGCATTCAAGGTTGGCACGCTAGCACTTCAGCTAAATCCCTGGCCCTACAAAGGCAAATTTTATTTCCTTACTTTTCCATGAATATGGCTTGTTATGGAAGAACTTACTTATTTATTTACTTGTTTATTTTTTTTTTTTGTGGTACCAGAGATCAAACTTAGGATGTTGTGCTTATGAGACAGGTGTGATGCTTCTGAGCTAAATCTGTGGCTAAGAAAGAATTTATTCAGTAGATATTTATATTTATTACCTGGAGTGTGAAGTTCATTGTGCTAGTCAATTCAAGATACAGAAACAATAAGGAAGTGATTTCTGTGGTTGAAAAATTTATATATAATATTTTGGCTCAAACTACTGTTCATATCCCACATTTTATCCTAATGTAGTTTGTGAAGCGTATAGCTTACTTACAGTAGGTGCTTTGTGAGTGAAATAAACCAGTCCCTTTCTCTAGTAGAGATTCACAATGATCACATAATCTTTCTCATACTTTTTTGTGTCACAATCCATATCCCACCTGACATTAAGAAAATTTAAGCAATTGTAGATAGTGAGCTTCAGGTTCTAAAAGTGCTTCAAAATTCAGAACCAAGACACTAGAATGAATATACAGTGGGTGGAATCAGTTTATTTGCAGGAGCTTTTCCTCGGAATAAGCCATCTTACACTGTGATTTGGAGAAGAGTTTACTGAAGGGAAAGAAGTGCTGGGAAACAAGCACCATAAAAGAAACTGTAATCTTGGAATGAAAGTGTGTTAGTGGTAAATGGCCCTTATAAGGGTTCAGAAAGGGAAAGTTGATGGCAGCATTTTTCAGTGTTTATCCATGACTTAGCAGCAGGAGGGAAAGACTATATTTGAGGTCAATGGCAACTGAACACTTGAAGAGTGATGCATTTCCCGATCTCTTGGACAATTTGATTGAAATAGTTCACAGGATTACCCAAACTCCTTTGCAGTGAAGCTGATCTCATGGAGCAGAACATCAGACTGCTATTGTTAAGAACTGGGGGAAGTGTTTGGTGCATGATGCGAACTCCATAAAGGTCAGCTATTGTTATAAATTATTTTTTTGTTCCTTGCCATTTTATATTTTCTCCCATGTGGATCAAACTGCTGAAGATGTTGCAGATGAAACTGAATTTGTGAACCTTCTTGGCTTAGTCTAGTCTATTATGTCCTGGTCAGAATGTAGTCACTTAACAAGTTATTTCAGAGTCTACAATTTCTCTCCTTATGTTACAACAAGAATATTTCCTCACAGGGAAGATATTTGCTTCTAAGTGTCACATACCATCAACCTAATTTTTTTTATTTAATCACAGTAAAGCGCTGTTTTAATAAAATATGTTGATTTTGATTCTCCAAATAAATGACAAGTTTCTAGAATTCATGAACAATGCCATGTAGGCCTTAATAATTGTTTCCTGAATATTTAGTTAAAGGCTGACATAATGTACGTAGATCCAGGAGGAATCAGATGTGTCCAGACTCTAGGAATAATGCTAACCTGGTCCATTTTCTAGGGCCATCCAAACTTGACTGCAGTTGTTAGCTGGGATTTTTGAGGTTCACTCAGTCCAGATAATATTCTTCATCGAGATCTGAAGGGAATTGCTGCAATTGAGAATGAAATGAGTATTATCATACTGGAAATTAAGTTTAATGTAGAGATACAACCAAGAAAGATGAGTGCATTAAAGTATCAGACAGTGAGATTCATCCTTCCACCTGAGGGGAATGTCAAAACCTTAGGCGAATATGAATCAGAGAAATATCTTTGACTTAGTGCTGATCCCTTTATGTGACTCCTTTTCTGAGTCCTTGATAACTGCCTGCCTTGGAAGGGGTATGAATTAGCTCAGTGCCAGAATAGCTAGTCGAAGAGGATAGTTGGCTGCCATATTTATAATTACACAATATTTAAGTAGAATTTTTATAAGGTATCTTTACATATATTTGCATCAAATGTAATTTGTGTCAAATCTGTAGTTGCATTAAAAGAGGATTTCTGTGCCACCTATATATATGGCAAAAGCCGTGCTCCACTGTGTTGCAGGGATTCTCAGTCCCTGAAGTAGGATTGCTCTTTGCAATTTGCAAGCCTAGCTGCAACTTGGTGTATCTGAGAAGTTTTGATTTGTGCTAGATGGGGGGAGTTGGAAATAATTAAATGTATTTCTGTATTTTTTTTTGATGAGAGGAAACAGCTACTGGTTGGATTCTACACGGAACACAATCATCTATTGTGAAGAAATAATTTCTGTGGCTTCTTGGTGTCGCTATGGGGTATCTTTTATGTTTCCTCTAATTATAAAAAATAAAGTGTTATTATACCTTGAGTTGTATGGCATTATTAGACCTTTAATAAACAGTTATTGAGTAACTTAGAGTTTATTTCTATTCTTAGAGTTCATGAAATGTCTGAATTCTATGACTAACAAA
Organism: Thryonomys swinderianus; assembly: GCA_004025085.1. Classification (NCBI taxonomy): domain Eukaryota; kingdom Metazoa; phylum Chordata; class Mammalia; order Rodentia; family Thryonomyidae; genus Thryonomys; species Thryonomys swinderianus. Next base: position 33,142 of record PVIC010000931.1, on the reverse strand, counting down.
ATTCCTAAATACTCATTTTATAAATTTTCCAGAATCTAAAAGTGTCTTGTGACAGTCACTGAAACTACATATCACCCTCACAAAATGAGACTTAAGCAATTATGTATCTCTGTGAAAGTGGGAGGATTACTAATTGTATTAAATCTGGTTGTAATAACATTGTAATACAAAGTAGTAAATTAAGAGATTAAGGTGAGTTGATGAAAGGGAATTAACAAGAAATTTAAAATCACTGAAACTTTATCTCAAGACGATTGTTCCTCAATGTTTATTCATTATTAACCATATATATATATTTACATTATATATGGTTTTGCAACATTAAAACTATTGCTCCCATAGTTACTGCAAATTATTTCTAGCAACAAAAGTAAATTTTTGTTGTGAAAGATGATTTTGAAAGGGAAAGGAAGGTTATATTTCAATCATCTTTTCACAGCTGGATAGAAATTAATTTTAGCTGGTGTTACAAAAATTAAACTCTGTAGTTTTCCTTTTGCTTTGAATAAGTGGAATCTTAGCTCTATGATGAGTCTCTAGTCCACTAGTTTCATTTTAATACATGGAAGAAACTGAGAAAGATTGAAAGTCTAACTCAAGGACACATAGGAAGTTGTAACATAACTTAGGTTTTTAGAATTCTAATCCAGGGTGCTTTACTTCTCACCATTCCTATAATTATTTTAATTATAAAATTATCTCAGAATTGTGTCTTCCCCAAATGTATATGGTGAAACCCTCACCTCTCATGTGATGATATTTGGTTATAGGGTCGGTGCTGGGTTAGATAAAGTCAGGAGGGTAGTTCTCTCGTTGAGATTATGGCTTTTCACAAGAGGAAACACCAGAGAACTTGCTCACCTTTTGTGCACCATGTAAGGACAGAGTAAGAAGATGGCCACCTGCAAACCAGGAAGAGAGCTCTCATCTCATCCTAACCATCCTAGAACCCTGATCTTGGATTTCTAGCCTCCAGAGCTGTGACAAAACATGCCTCTATTTAAACCAACTAATCTACGATATTTTGTTATAGCCAGCAAGTAGATCAATAAACCAATAAAAAGAAAACTCTAAAAAGTAAACTTGACTATTTTTCCATTGATCTGACGGTTTTCCAAGTATTGATATTGCAATTAGAAGGTGGGAAGGAAAACAGAAGTTTCTTCATTTCTGTGGTGCATAGTAAATTTCTGCAGGCGGCAAATTTACATTTGCAGAAAGAGGTGTGCTACATGATTTATGTGCAAATCCAACTCTTGAGCCTACCCTAGAGCTGGGTCTGCTTATGCAAACAAAGATTAATTTGATTAAAAAGAATATTTATTACTTCTTAAATTTTCTCTTTCAAGTGGGAATATGTTATTCTCCACAGAGTGTTCTGGGGCTAAATTAGGTGATTCCTAATTATCTTGGTCAAAGCGTTAGAGGCAGAAGGAGTTTCACATTTCTTATTCTGCAGAGCATTCATCCACACACTTGTACCAGCTCTGATGAGATGAGAATTATTTGGCAGAATAAAATCAACTGCTGTAATTTCTGTTCAACTCAAAAACTTAACATTTAAGAAGGAACTAATATCCAAACTGATTTGTTTAATCCACACATTTATATGGGCTTTGGTCTTACCAGGAAAAAAAAAATGCCAACTCTTAGTATTCCCATAGTAAGTCAAATTTGTACATTTGTTGGGAAAGGCACAATGTGACATAATATTTTTATTTGGTATTAAGAGATATCAGGAGGGATGTAATGGTGTAGATCCAGAGTGTCCCTCAAGAGGTTGGTGTGTTCAGAGGTGGGGCTTTATGAAGATAATTGGATCATTGGGTTATAGTAATTCACTGGTGAATCCATGCTTAAAGGTGCTACTGGAGTTGAGGTCCAGTTGGAATTTCTGAGTCATTAGCAATGTGACCTGGAAGGGTGTATCTCCCTTTCCAGCCCCTCTTTTCTCTCTCAGCTTCCTGGATGCCATGATGTCAATACTTGTGCTCTACCCAGACTCTTCCAAAATGCCTTCTGGCATACCCTCTGTCATATTCTTTGGAACCAGCCAGTTGTGGACTGAATCTTGTAAAAATCAAAAGCCAAAACTCCTCTGTAGGTTTTGGGTATTGTGCCAGAGACAAGACGGTTATGAAAGTGAGGGGTAGATTTGTTTCTGTTTAGATCCAAAGTAAATTTTTAAAAAGTATTATTACCTTCTCTTTACAATATATAAACATCTGGGAAGATTTTTAAAAAGTGCTAGTTAAAAGTAATTATCTCGGGCTGGAGATTTAGCTCAGTGGTTCTGGTGTCTGCTTAGCAAGCACAAGGTCCTGAGGTAACGATCCCTGGTAACCACATACAACAATACAGGATGTGGTGACTCAGACCCACCAGGAGTCAGTACCACATACCACAATGCTGGGCATGGTGGCTAACATCTGTAACTCCAGCACTCAGGAGACAGAGGCAGGAAGATTGCTGAGTTGAGGTTTGCCTGGGCTACATAGCGAGCTTACAACCAGCCTGAACTACAAAGGGAGACCCTGTCTCAAAAAAAAAAAAAAAAAAAAGTGATTATTTCTGGGGAATGAATCTTTTGTGACTTTCCATCTTTTCAAACTTTACATGGTGGTATATTATCACAATATCAAAGCAAAGATGAGCAAGAGATTTGTTAAAGATTTTTGTTAAAGTTATGGTTTTAAAACTAATTAATTTTAAGTTAGAAATAAATTTCCATGGTTGGGGTGAGGCATTTAAGAAAACAGCAACACCAGAAGTTGACAAAGGTTTTGTTACAAAAATGTGTCAGTGGAGCGAAAACCACACTGCACACCATTCAAAATAGTTTCTTTAGTTTCTTCTACAGTGCAAGAAGGCTTCAGTAGTAATAACAGTCATGATGTGTTTTGTCAAACGTTTACCAATAAAAAAGCACTTTCATATTTGAGCCGAAGAAGAATGCTCTCCAGCAGACAGGGCAAACAAGGCAGGGAAATATACTGCTCATGAAGTAACTGGTGTTTTCAGATATTATATGAATTGTCCAGGGTAAAGAGAAAGAATGATTGAGACAGAAGTAGGAACAAAGTACAGTGTTTTTTTTTTCTGATACAGAATTCAACATTTACTGTCAACATTTGCTACTCCTCCTGGATATGCCATCAAGTTTTCATCCTTAACATTCCAGAGCACGCATCTTACCAAAGTTGCTGAGGACTTTCCTCTTGTTTTAGAAATGGTCACTTTTCAGTCTTGTCTTCCCTTGTCCTATTAAAAGTCCTTCATCGCAGAGATATTTTAAACATGTACAAGGGCATATGTAGCCATAGTATTTTATTTATTTATTTTACATTTGTAAATAGGAGATAGGTGGCTGAGAGAGAGATTGAATATCTAGCTCAAGGATACACATGGAATTGTGATATAACTTGTCCCTGTACTTCTAATCCAGAGTACTTTACTTCCCATAGCAAGGACCTAATCAGATGACGCTACCTGATCTTGAATTTCAGAGCTTTGGAAACTTTATTTTTATAAGCTACTTGCTATATGGTTGAAATCTAAAATATCCCCCAAAATCTCAGGTTTAGAGGTGGAGTTTATTGAAAATAATTAGATTATGGGGGTGCTACACTCATCAGTGGATTAATCCATTGATGAGTTCATAGCCAAATGTGATGTTAGTAGTGAGACCTGGTCAGAGTAGTGGGGGGGGGTCGCTGGAGTCATGACCTGGAAGGGTATATATATTTTTTAATTGGTACATTTTATTGGTACATTATATATACATATCCTAAATACACTCCACATTGTTAATTTGTATCATATACCAGTATATGATACAATTTAATTCTCATTTTTCTCCTTTCCCTACTCATCCTACCACCATCCCCCACCCCTATATACACAAGCTTTGTTTCCCTTTTTTTATTTTACCATCAATTTTTTTCTTTCCTCCTTATTTATCCCTAAAATCCATTTCTGGAAGGGTATATTTTTTTTTCATTCAGCCCCTTTTATTTTCTCTCTGTTTCCTGGCTTCCATGGGGTGGTAGCTTTCTTCAGCTGTCTCTTTTCCATACTGTTTCTTAGAGTCAGCTAACCATGGACTGAACCCTTTTCAGCCATGAGTTGTACAAACGTCTCCTCCTTTATATTTCTAGATGTTTTGTGCCAAGAACAGGAATGTGACTAACATGCTACTCATTCTGTGGTATTTGATTATAGCAAGGGAAATGGACTATAATACTACCCTACCTACAGGATCCCCATCTGTTTCCTTATTTTGCTCTATTTTTCTTTATAACACTTGCCATTTTCTGAATTCTATTACATATTCAAGCAATTATATTTCTCTCTAATGTAGGCTCCATGAGGTCAGAATTTCAGTTTTGACAGATGGAAACTTCTATAGATGTTTTGCAGCAACATGAATCTACTTGATAATATTGCATAGTGCACTTGAAGGATAGTTAAATGGTAAATTCTCTGTTCTGTATATTTGACTACTACTATAAAAACTGTTCTTATACACAGAAGTAGAATTAAATATTATTAAAATTAAATAAGCTTTAAAATATTGTGTAGTAGTCTGTGCCCATTAATACAGATACAATATAATTTTGAAATTAAACAGAGTACTTCTAATGAGAATGTTCAAATCCTTATAGAATAAAATTGTTCCAAATGCTGGATTTAAAATGTTACCATATAAAGACATGTGTGGACACATAGAAACGGTTTTTACAAAGATCATCAAGATATTTAATAGCTGTTAAGAAAAACTGGTAAAATTTTTGTCTTATTTCTAAAGCCTAGCTGGAGGCGTTTTCTCTTGGGGATGCACACATACATTATGATTGTGCAGACACACAACTATATCGCATGTGTTCTGGTCTAACTTCCTCTGAAAACATATTATGTAATGAGTCAGTGTCTTTGATATGTGACAAATGGTCTTGTATATGTTTCTGTCCTTATATCTAAAAAAGTTACATTTTGTGCTCAATATAATAGACTTACATGCAGTGTTTTTTTTAAAATCCTTTATTGGTACAATTTATATACATCTCACAATCACACATAACATTGGGGAATATATGACACAAGTTAATGCTCATTTTTACTCATATCCCTACCCACCCACACCTTCCCATCCCCTATATACATGCTCTTTTATTTTCTTTCAGAATCATATTTATTCCTTCCCCTCATTACATTCCCACAACAAATTTCCTTTGGAGATTTCCCATTCTACAAAAACTGTCATACTTAAAAGAGCATGTATAAAGGGGGTGCAGAGGTGTGGGTGGGTAGGGATATGGGTAAAAATGAGAATTAACTTTTGTCATATACTGGAACAAATTCCCCAATGTTATATGTGATTTTGAGATGTATATAAATTGTACCAATAAAAATTCAATTAAAAAAACTCATACTTTCTAGAGCTCATTTGCATCTATAGGTGCTTATATCAAAGAGAAGATCTGGTATTTGCCTATCTGTGATCTATTTATTTCACTTATTAGTGTGTCCTCCAGGTGTATCCATTTGCACATAATGAATGAATCTTGTCATTCTTTATGGCAGAATAGTACTCCATTTTATAAAAAAAAACACATCTTCTTTATCCACTCTCCAGTTGACGGATACACTAAGCCACCTTATCTTTGACAAAGGAGCAAACATCCTCAATGGAGGAAAGATAGCCTCTTTAACAAATGGTGCTGGAAAAACTGGGCTTTAACCTGCCAAAAACTAAAGCTAGACCTATCTCTTTCACCATGCACAAAACTAAATTTACAATGGACACGAGACTTAAACATTAAAACAGAAACAATAAACCTGCTGGAAAACAGATTAGGTAAAACCCTTGGAGACATTGGCTCAGGCAGAGACGTTATGAATAAAACCTCTATATCACAAGAACTAGCAGAAAGAATCAACAAATGGGATCTCATCCTACTGAAAAGCTTCTGCACAGCAAAGGAAGTCACTGGCACTGCTAAAAGACCACCAACAACATGGGAAAAAAAAATCTTTGCTAGCTGTTTATCAGACAAAGGGCTATTATCTACAATACATAAAGAACTTAAACAGATCAGCCTCCCCAAGTTTAAAGACCCAATTCAAAAATGGGCATCTGAAATGGACAGACACTTCTCAGAGGCAGAAGTCAAAGCACCTAAGAAGCATATGAAGAAATGTTCAACATCACTGGTCATTCGAGAGATGCAAATGAAAACAACACTGAGATCTCATCTCACTCCACAAAGAATGGCTGCTATTACAAAATCAATAAACAATAAATGCTGGCGAGGCTGTGGGGAGAAAGGACCCCTTCTCCACTGTTGGTGGGATTGCAAACTTGTGCAACCATTGTGGAGATCTGTGTGGAGATTTCTCAGAAAACTAGGACTAGGGGTCCCATTTGACCCTGCTATCCCTCTGCTAGGAATATACCCAAAAGAATTTAAAAAATCACATTGGAAAGACAGATGTACACCCTTGTTCATAGCAGCTCAGTTCGTGATAGCTCAATCTTGGAAACTACCTGCAGTGTTTTAAAGCACACAGTATTCCCTCCTTACCTACAGTTTCACTTTCTATATTCTGCTACTCTTATTCAATTGTGGTCCAAAAATATTAAAAAGAAAATTATAGCTGGATCTGATGATGAAAGCCTCTAATCCAAGCACCCTAGAAGGGTTGGGGAGGAGGATTACAAGTTTGAACCCAGTTTGGACAATTTAGGGAGATCCTGTCTCAAAATAAAAATGTATGAACTTAATGCGAAGGCCCTGGGTTCAATCCTTAGTACTTTAAAAGAGAGAGAGAAAGAGAGAAATCAAAGTTCCATGTTTGAAGAGAGAAAAGAGATTGTCTTGCACAAACATTTTATTATTGTATATTATAATTATTTTACTACTGTCCTGTTTATTTTTGTTTTTAATATATATATTAAACTTAATCATAGTATATATACACAGGAAAAACCATCATGTATATAATGTTGGTACTGCCCAGGATTTCAAGTGTCCACCAGGGACCTTGGAACGCAGCTTCCTTGAACAGTGATACTAAATATTTGTCATTACATCTGAAAATAATATCCTCTTTAGTTTATATGTTATAGTAAAGAAAAATTACCTCAGCTTTAGTAAGAAAAAGTCTTGTTATTTTATATCATTTTGATATCAGAAGACAGAACTTTATCATCTGTTTCTTTAATGTAAGTTACAGTGTTCTGGTCCTTAATAATATTGCAATGTATTATTGCTGGTTTTTAAAATGACCCAAGTTTTGAGGTATTTTTTTATTGAGACAATATGAACAGTTGCTTGTCAGTTTGAGAGGAAGATGGGACGTTTCTGTGCTCAAAAATATAGTCCTACTGTGGATATTTGAAATGAGAGCAATGATAATTCATTGCTTTCTGTGAAGCTTTTCTCTTGTGTATGGCTGATTTCTAAATTACAATTACTCCAGAGAGGCATAAGATACTGAGTAACTTACACCCTATTATCAAATAATTGATCATATCTTTTCTTTTTCACATGAGGAACGAGAGGAGGAGTACTGGTAGAAAACTCATGACGGAAGACTTGCTAGAGATGCGCCCTCTCAGGTCAAGTACAGGCTGCAGAAGATTCTCCCTCCTACCTGCGCAGAGAGCCTAGAGCCTGTTCCTCTTATAAATGCATTTCTCCATTGCAAGCTCAAGCTTAGAAGATAGAAACAAAGTAAAATGGAAATCTGGGGCAATTACCCGAATTATTTCATTTTTAAAAATCTCCATTAAAGCTAAACAGGCATTTTTAGCTTAAATTATTCAATTGGACTAACTACCTTAAAATTATCTAAAATTGCCTTGCTCCCTGGGTCCTCTTATCTGTTTAGAGAGACAGACCTTAGGCTGTGTCTGCTTTACCCTGTATGGATTGATGTGGGAACGAAAAATTCAATTAATTCTATTCACAGAGGGCCGTCCTTACACTGAATAAATGGTAAAATGAATGCTGTTGCTTTCTTGCTGCCCTCTGCACTGTACAGCTCGGGGCGGGGTGGGGGTGGGGCTGAGTCTAACAGATTTAATGATCCCAGTTCAGCTGGTTCATTATGCATCTGCGGGGGCTGTCACTTGGCATCTTATTTTAAATATATTGCCTTCAAAAACAGTTTCGGTTTGGGACAATCAGCAGAGCTAGTTCATTGTTTGAAAAGCAAAGAAAAGCAAATTGAGCCATCGTGTAGCTAGCTACCATCTACCGTGTGCTTACCATGTGTCGGATATTTATTGTCTCATTAATCTGAGAGTAATTGTTAAGTGCTACAGCAGTTTCAACTCTGGGCCGGTCGGAGCTGTAACCTCTGTGCCTGAGTAGCCATGCTCTGGAGCCGCAATACAGCCGGGTGGTCAAGAGTGGTCCCTGCGCTCAGCTGCTGAGCTTACCAGACTGGGTGCTTCAGTTCTTCTCTCTACATGAAGCTAATAACTTCTATCTCAGAGTTTGGGAGAAGATAGAGAGCTAATACATGCAAAGCATTCAAAAGACTACCCGATATATAATAAATTGTTTCATAAATACTACTTACTTATTAACATCATTAATTATTACTGTAGTCACTATGGCCAAAAAACTATACTTTTCAAAGAGACTGTGTAAATATCTCTGTCCTACAACACCAAATTTACTTCTCCTTTTATCTTTTTTTTTTGGAGACAGGGTCTCACTTTGTAGTTCAGGCTGGCCCTGAGCGCACTATGTAGCCCAGGCAAGCCTCAAACTCAGCAATCCTCCTGCCTCTGCCTCCCGAGTGCTGGGATTACAGGCGTGAGCCACCATGCTCGGCACTGTGGTATGTGGTATTGATGGCTGGTGGGCATGAGTCACCATGCCCGGCATTGTATGTGGTTACCGGGATCAAACTCAGGAAGTTGGGCTTGCGAGGCAGGCGCTGGAACCACTGAGCTAAACCTCTGGCCCTTCCCCTTTTATCTTTAAACTCCCAGGTCTCCCATTAATCCTGCCAACCATACATATTCTTAAAAATAGAGATTGACTTTGGGAATGTACATTTGGACAGATTTATAAATCAAGAGCAAGTGAGCTCTTTTAGTCCAGGTGCTATCACAAGATTATTTCTCATCTTTTTACTTTAAAAAGTATCATAAATGTCACTATGATGATGAGGTTTGTATCACTTAGGGTTAGAACATTTTATATTCATTACCTCATCTGATATATTAATCTTATATAAGTGTGCAGAGATTTCGCCTTTCATCCATAGAAGTTGAAGTGTAAAAAAGTCAAATAATTTGGAGAAGTGTTCCTCACTAGTGAGGAGGGGATGTGGGGACTTCTTCTTTGAATGAAGTTGAGAGAGGCAGTAGGAAAGGGAAGAAGGAAGAGAAATATCTGGTATTGCCTTGGGAGTTTTCAATTACTTGAGACTGTTAAAGTCAGGCCTAGAGCCAATACACAGAAACATCAGGAGAGCAGAAAGGGAAAGAAATAGCAAACAGTGAAAAGAGGTATATAGGTTGAGAAGAATAGGTGAGCTAATAGCAGAATCTTTAAGACTGCTGACTATTCGCTTCTAAAAATGGATGTACCTCAATGCAGGGTCTTTATCTGGGTCCTTAATTTCTCCTGGTACTTAGTGTAGTGTTGTTGAGTGCCTAATGAATTGTTCTCTCTGGTGCAAAGTACTTTCCCTAGAGCAGCTAGTGTGAGTTTAAATGATGGAAAATGGCTCATTTGTGCCACTGAGGAGAAAGGAAGACCTCCTATGAAGTCAAGGAATTGGATGAAAATGATGGGTATTCTCTGGGGTGATTGAAATTAGAGCTCTGTGGTCCAGAAAATAAACTGTTTTAGTACAGGAACATTTATGGCAACATCAATAAACACTGTGATTAAACTGCAGATAGGATTCCATCAGTGAGAACAATTCAAACACTACACAATACTTTTGTTTTTTTAAAGTTGTTATTTGCTGATATAAATTCCATTTTAACCACCCAAACAGGTTATTCAGTTGGTTTTATTAAGCTCAAATTACATTGATGTAAAAATCTGGTCCAGCAGGATGTAAGAATTTTACTCTGTATCTTTCTTCTTTCTTTAGTGTTTACTCCTTGCAGGTAATGGTTTTTCAATATTCAAACTTTTGGTGTGGGCATGGATTCTTTCCATTCAAGAAGCAATAATATAATGTACTAATAAAGATTCAAAACAAAGAAGCAATAATTATTGTGCAAAGAGCGTCAGGCTGATATTTAGATATCCAGACAGTATTCTTGCTCCAAAGACATTAAAACTTATGGCAATTTAAAAAGTATGACAATGACAAGTGCTCTTAGATAAAAAGCAGAGGAATGTCTGTCCTCTGGGCAAGGGCAGTTGGTGGAGTGTGCTTGGTCCTTCTGGTCTATAGTCAGTCTCTCTGTCACCTCTGTCTGTCTGTCTGTATCTCTCTGTCTCTCCCTCTCCCTCTTGTGTATGTCCATACAATTGGCCCTCCATGTCCGTGGCTTCTACATCCATAGATTCAGCCAACTAAAGACCAAAATTTTCCAAAAACATTGTATCCATACTGACCACATAACAGAATCTTCATTTCATGTCACCATTCCCTAAATAATAACTATTCACATAGCTTTTATGTTGTATTGAGTATGAGTCATCTAGAGATCACTTAAAGTATATGCCAGGATGTGTATCAGTTATATGCAAATAGTATGCCATTTTTATATAAGTCATTTGGATAGTCACAGATTTTGGCATTGTGGAGGGGTGTTGGAACATGCCCCAGGGGGATGTGTATGTGTATCTGGGGAATTATTCAACTGGACTGCTTAGATTAAAATGATCTAAAATCACTTTGCTCTTGATTTCAGTCACTGTAGAATTGAAGAACTGAAGAACAGAGCTGGTGGAAGGAGGAGTTGGCAGGAGTGACTGAGTCAATCTGGAGACTAAGAAGAGAGACCGGAGAACAGTCGAAGTGAAAGGTAGGCAGGGTTTGCTGGCAAGGATCTTGTCTGCCATCCTCAGCGTTTCAGGTTTATTTGGAATGCCATCATAGGGCCATTTAAGGAACTGAAGCATCATATTGGCAATGGAGATAAGAGGGGACAAAAACATAGGAGCAGACTCTGTGGAGGCAATTTGGGTGATGTTTTGCATTTTAGATAATATCCTCTGGGCTTCTGGGTGGGATTGAGCTGGAAGATGTGACTATGGACAGTCAGGGGCCACAGTAGAGATGAGAACTGTAATAGAAGGGGACAAGTCTGGGAAACGATAAAATGGAAACATTGTAGTAATTTGACTCCATGATGGTGTCAGAAAAAGAGAAGATCAAAGAAGACTCACAGCTTTTAGCTTTGAAAATCTAGCGGACTCCAAAAGAGAAGGTGCATATGCTGGGAAGGAAAAAGTGTGGGGTGCGATGGAGGATAATTTAAGAATGCTACAGGAAATAAAGCCATTGGGATTAAAACTACCTGAAAAACAAATATCATGATGTCATTTCTTTTTTCTGCTTCTGGACAAATACCTCTGAAGTTTTTGTTTTGACTATCCTACCCTGTTACTTTTTCTTTCCTTCCCTGATTCGTTCTTGGTGCATCTTGTTGCTTTTTTCTTTCCTCACCTAATTTTCCCTGTCCTCCCTCCTCCCACCTCTTCTGGTGCCCCTCCACTGAGGCTCCACAAACACAGTTACAACAGACAGAATAAATACTGAACCAACATTTTTGTTAAATAGCTTAACTGCTTTGTGGACAGGGATTTGTCAACACATCTGTTCTAAAGGATTTTCTTTTAATAGTTTTTGTGTGTCTGTGTGTGTGGAAACTAGATCAGCAAAGCATAGCTAGTATGGCTAGTCCTTAGAGATCTGGAAACTGCTGTACTAAGCAGAATTGATTAAAGGCTAGTTTACCTGTTTGGAATAAAACTCACAACCCGTTCTTGCAAATTGTCACTGTTATTTGTCCAAAGACAACTGAGCAGAGGAACATACTATTTGTCATATTTCCGAGTTGAGACCCAGGATCTCTGTCTGTAGACAGTGGCTCCCTCCTTGGCAAGGTAATGACAAAGAGAAAGCTGAAGGGCGTTGTTCAGATCAGAGGGAACTCTGTAGTATGGACAGCACAGCTAGGTATCATGTAACTAACGATGCTACCAGATGCAGAGCTGGGTTGGTGATCAAGTCTATGCCACTGGCATCCACCATAGATGAACTAGTGTTTCTTAAATGTGCTCTGCTTGTGCTGTGTCAGGATCCTGTTTATAAATCCAAGAAAATACGAAAGTTGGATCACATGGAGATGTTTAGGGTGAATGTTACTGTGCCTTAGGAAACCTAGAGAGAAGATTCTGCCTGCTCTGACATCTACACATGGAGGGAAAGACAAAGTGGCCTGGTGATTAAGAACAGGGGCAGTGGTCAAACAGCCTCTGGCTTGGCCTTGCTTCCATGACGTGCTTCTCAGCAGTGTAATTTCTTGCCAGTTACTTAACTTTTCCAAGCCTGATTTTTTTTTTTTGGCCATATAAAGAGAAGATCATTTGTCACTTCTTGGGTTTGTGGTGAATAATAACTGAGCTACTATAGTTATAGTGCTTTGTATGTTGCTTGGCATGTAAAGAGAGCTCAATAAGTGTTAGCTGGTATTATTAATGGGTATTGGTTGGGTAGGGAGAGTCAGACCTCTATAGTGGTATTAGAACAAAGAGCTCTGTAAAATAAAGGTGTTTTCATGTTCTGGCATTGATAAATTGGTTTTTGAAGTTTTAGTTACAATGAATTGCTACAAGGAACAACCATATTCTGCAAATGCATTCTTGTGTTGGTAAACGTCTTCTTGTTTTCCCTTTGCTCACCGTTGCCATGATCAAGATTATTCTGTAAAGTACTCTGATCAAAAATGAGTCTCAGTCTCTGGCTCTGATCGCTCGTCATTTGCAATAAATGATCAAGTTGCACTGGGGAGTTCCCAGAGGACAGGTGAAGACTGTGCCACAGAAGCAAGAATCCTGACTTCGTTTTTCTTTTATTACTGGCCTCTCTTCTTTTCCTGATAAGAGGAAAGATAAGGACAGAGTATGACTGGATACTCTGGTTAACAACAGAGTATGACTGTGAGATAAGAACAGAGTATGACTCTGAGATCTGGATACAGAGGGTGAGTGGGAGAATTGTTAGTAAGATGCAGGTGCCCAGGTGCCTGACACTGAACACTCTGTCATGCCCTTGTCTAGTCAGAACCCAGCAAATGTCTGCTGTTGTGGAAAGCTGCTGAGAGACCTGTGAGCATCTGCCACTGTGATGGGACTCTGTGTGCATTCTTAGGGACAGCGGCAGGCCTATAAGAGAATCACGTGGATGTTGTTTTCTAGGAGAGGTACTTTTCAGTCTCACATGCAGCCTCCATCAGTGGCACTGGGTTTTCACGTTGCTCTTCCACAGATGTTCCAAATGTGATAAATTTAAGATGTTTATTTTTATTCCAAAATGAATAGGAGCTTTAACATAAAACAAAACATGACAAAACTTTCTGCGGTATTTTAAATGAATCTGTCAGGAACAATCTGGCAGAAATAAGATGGTCTCCCGTCTGCACATTTCTTGAAAGTTTTCCTTCATGGTCAGAAGCACACTCCTTGTATTTTTGTGGCAATGTAACTTATCAGCTATGTCTCCCTTGCCAACCCTAAGGTTGGCTATAAAATATGAGGTTCAGACCTTTCAGTTAGGCCTTGACTTTTGTAGTTCAATGTCAGCATCTATGAGATGCTTTCCCATTATGCAGTTCATTCATGGGTAAATTTGAAGGTTGCTATTTCTTAAGAAATTTTGTCATATATCTTTTTGCCTCTAATTAGAATTAACATGTGAACATTTCTCAGTATTTCTCCATTTCAGAGATGTTTAGAAACTAAAATATTTCCTAATCAAAATATTGGAGAAATGCTAGAAGAACTAGTTGGTATCTAGGAAGAGGACTTATCAGAACTTTTAACTTGATATTAATTATGTAATCACTGTTTTCCTACATATCTGTTTTTCCTCTCAGAGAAATAAGACTCTAGTCTCTGCGAACTTGGTTGTGGGAAAAATGCTTTGGAAAATACTGCCCTAATAAGAAGTGCAAACAGAGTAAGGAGAATATACACCTTCTAAACTAAAAATTTGAATGATCTTTTGATTTTTTTTTGATGATAGACAGTTTGAATAATGTGGGATTTTTCTTTGTGTGTGCCTCAGGTGGAGGGTGACTAGAGGTAACCCAGTCCTTGTAAATTTTGCCAGTCAGCCTTATGAAAATAAATATCTTTGTTCTTCAGTTACTAGATGTACTCAATATTTGGTAGCATACAGGAAAAAGTGGGTGTACTATGCTGATAATGTGGTGGCTCAAGCAGTCCAACAATTCTACCATAACTGCTTAGGGAGTTAGAAGATTTGAGGCAAAAACATGGGACCCATTCAACATTGACATGGAGTTAAATTGCACCAGAGATAAGTTGGCAAGTAGTAAGCTGGAGGGCAGCTGTTTTGACCAGTCCTGCTCAGTAGACTGGCAGGGTAGTGCACCATCCTCTTGGTTAGCATTATTGGGGCTGAGCACTAAAAAGGAGTCACATGTGTGTTGTTTCTGTTCAAAGCGCCTCCTGCTTCAGTCACTCAGTATTTATTGTGCACCTGTGAAGTGGTAGGCACTGTTATGGTGCACTTGAGCTATAATAATGACAATTATTATAGTGAATTTCTATGTCTAGTTTAATCTGTATGAGGGCCTCATTGAATAGACTAAAAATTGTAGCCCTAAGAGATTGAGACTTGGAGAGTTAATCTTTATCATACTCTTAATTTTCCTCATGAGGAAACAAATTTAACGGGTTACTTTGTATGACCCAAAGTAGTGATGGCTGGGAGCAAGGTAGAAGGAGTCTTCTACCTTCCAGCTCTGATGGCTTTCTATCACCATATGCTGCATAGAGATGTGGTGTGGAGATGGATGAACTGGGCCGTCCGTGGAGGTGTGATTCCCAGGCTGGCCGCAGCCTCTGCCCTCACACAGCCGGAATCTGACACTGTCAGCTCAAACCGAAAATCCAAAAGATACAGTGGCTTAGGGCCTGTGCCAAAGGACATTCCTCATGGTAAAAGGGAGAAGGGACCCCATTAACTGAGAAGGATGAGATAAATGGTACCAGAACTCCTGCTTGCAGCTTGCTGAATTGTGAAAGCCCAGTGGATGTGTTCCAATTTAAATTTGGCCAGACGCTGAGGGATTAAGTTTCACGACATAAGGGCTTGGTATTGCAACCCTTGTAAGTTCTCCATGAGAAGATGGGAACTCTTGTATGTCTTTACACATAGAGAAGGGATTTAGGGGCCATATTTCTTTTACAAACAGTATTTGAAGTCAGTATTTTATTTGTCCTTGATTGCAGTGCTAAATCTAGGAAAATCAAGGGATGGAACATGGAATTCAGAACACATAGTTAAAAAAAACTTAATTGGTAAAAATGTATGAATGAGAAAGAATAGCATATTTCTTATTTTTAAAAATTTGAATTAACTGAAGGAAAAGATTAATTTTCTGAGTGGTTGAATGAAGGGAATCAAATGAATCTTGGGTGTTGACTTGAAAGAACATATACATAAGATTAAAAAATGGTGTAACATAAGGTTGGAATTTTCTTAAAGAGGTATGGCATGTTTGGAAAGGCAAAATTATTTCCCATTATAAGAAATACATTTTAAAAAATGTTCCAGCAATAGATGTGCTATCTGTTTGAATGTTGGGATGCAAGAACCTGGTTAGACATGCCACTTAATTGGTTTGGAACTACATGATTTACCTTTTGGAAACTTAAGTAGGTATGGATGGTATGATTCAAAATACCATTTGCTGCATGATCTATAATAATAGCTGTTATTTTTTGAGATGACGTTATATTGGCCCAGATCCTTCTGAGGTTGGTTCTGACATTTATAAGGGAGCAGTTAGCTTCTCTGCCGACAGCAAGCTCACCATCCTCGCATACTTGTATCTAAAATAGTCCAAAAATTCTCTTTATTGCCTCTCCACTGTTTCCCAAAATGAAGCATGAGATCATGGTAGTATTTAGTGATTGGTTCAGTTTCCTATCTTCCTGGTTCTTTTTTAAAGCGCCTGTGTCCTAACAAAATGACCTTCTAGCTTAACGTCTGGTTATGTGACAAGCTTGTTACAATGTACTGTCCTGATTAAATTGCTTTCGATAATATAAGAGGGCATTTAGTTGGTCATAGGGTTTGCGGTAAGAGTTTTTCTCATAGTCCTAGGTTTGATCAAAGCTGTGCAATGGCAGCAACTAGAGCAACTGAATTGTAGCAGTTGATTGGAAATTAAGTAAACTTTTCCGTACTTACTCCAAACTGTCTTCACCTGTTGGTTATAACAGTTCTAAATGAAATAGAACAGTTCTAAATAGAAATAGAAAAAATTTCAGTCAGTGACTGTGTTGAGCTGTATTCTGATTATTAACTTCATTGTGAATATGTATTAAATATCTATGGATTATGTTACCTCTTATTTTTAAAGAGATATATGTATATAAAAACATGTGATTTTCTTATATTTATAGTACTTAAGTCCTTATCTTAGAGACTCTGCCTAAAATCCATTAACACACATTTGTTAGATAGCAGTCCTCAATTTTATTTCAGATCTGTTATGCATACATATTGCATTCACGTTTTTTGCAAGATGCAAGTCACTGTACCCAATAACATTCTTTCATAGAACATTACATTTTTCTTTGAAAGAATGAAATAGATTCTTTAGTTTGCATTATCTCCTTTTGTGGAAGGCTTGTGGATATTATACTCTAACCTTAGAGAATTGATCCTTATTTTATTTAAAATATAGCATAATCTTCTGCAAATTTTTGTGAGGGGCTATTTTTGCTTGCAGTTCTCAGCAGGAACAAGTACATACTGTGGTATAAGGTATTTTTAAATGTTTTAAAACAGTATTTGTTATTTCTAGGCATTAATGAGTAAAATCTTCTTAGAAAATACTGGTCAGTTGTGTTTATTGCCTTATGTCAACACATTTGTCATTTTGAGAAAGTGTCACAATCCTAGAAGAAGATGATTTGTACTCCTTGAGTCAGATTCTAATCTGGGAAGTGTCCCGTGTATCTCTCAAAAGATTCGTCGCTGCCACTGTAAGCATCTTTATTCTCACTGAATAACACATGCCTGTTGCAGTGGCTAATGTGAGAGAATAAAAAAGGTCTTATCATTTGTGGTTTTATTTTTCTATTCCAATGTAATCTTGAAGTTGTTGACATTAGAGTGATATGCCAGTTACTACAGGCATGAATAGAGCCCAGAACTGGTACCAAGAGACCTGGTTATGTGCACAGAGAGCTATTTGATTTAGAAAAGAAACTCCTTAGGTCTCAGTGTCCTCATTTGGTGAATCTATAGAGTGCAAACTGGAGGCTTGTGGCTTAAATCTACATGTACAGGTGTCTTATTTAGGCTGCATGATTTTCTAAGTGTTGAGGATGAGCCTTTACCTAAGGCTTTTAACATGTCTCAGATTAGGAGCAGAGCTCAGTGGCAGAGCACTTGCTTAACACCTACATGGGTCCAGATTTCATGTTCAGCACTAAAAAAAAAAAAACCCTCATATATCTCAACAAATGAGAAAATCTGACACTGCTTATATTCTCAAATTGGGTGAATTTTTCCAAGGTAGGTACAGTACCACTTGAGCTAAATCCCGGGCACCTTGGGTGAATTTTTCCCTGGGCCCTGTGAGTTACTTCATTTGTCTGTCCTTGCTTTTGATGGGGTTTGTTCCCTTGTTCTTCTAAACTGGTGTGACTCTTTGGGCTTTGTTTCAAGAAACATTGTGGGAAAGGTTTAGTGACTCTTAGATTCATTAAATTAATTAGATATGCTCCCTTGCCCTTTTTGCTTCACAAGATTTTAGTTTTCTCCTGATTCCTCTCTGACCGTACCCTGTCACAGAGGTTACGGATTCTCCCTGGGTAGTGCCTGTCCTACTCTGCCCTCTCATTAGAGCGAAGGTGGGGAAATAGCCTTGACTTTGATTTTTGTACCTCAATTTAATGTTTTTCCTTCCACATTTTTATATCTAGATACATAATTTAAACTTATTTGTTTCTGGGAAAGTTGGAGAAACAATGGCTTTCTACTCACGAAATCTAGAAAGTATGCGGAACTGAGACTAGAATAGTAAATCTCACTTTGTAAAGTTGTAATGTGGTCGTTCACATTTTTGGTTACCACACTGTGTCTAATCAAATTCTTGCAAAGCAATGCTATGCATGCAACGATTCCCCTATAACTCTCTTTAGAGATGAAGCCCAGCTGCTGTGGTGAGGGCTAGCTGCTTCTTATGGCTTGGAATCATCTTTCATTAAAAATCACAGATGTTAGTCTATCCTTCCAACCACAGAGTTGATAGAAGCTTTCTTTGGTCAGGCAAAGAGGGATATGTGACCATGGAACGTTTCTTCCAGCAGAGCATCCGTAAATCATGTCCAATTTTCATGCATCTTTAGTTGACCCCCTATTCCTGATTCTTAGAGATAATCAATATAGTTAACAGATATACAGTACAGTAAAAGGACCTTGAATCTACAGGAGGATAAATAATTATAAGTATGGATTTATTTTTGTGGATTTATTAAGTTAATTTTTCATAGAAAATATTAGTAATGACATTAGTGAAATAGTTAAGAGGAAGATGCTGTCTATTTGCTGACATAAAACATTGACTTTTTATTATATTGTTGCAATGTGGCTACTCTAAGGAGCTATAATGTTAGGCAAATTTTGCTTTTTGTCAAATGGGAACAGTGTGGCTTTTGACAGCTAAAAATCATCTAAAGATAATGACTGTTTTGCTAGATGATTCTTTTTCACCTGCTGATTAGTGAGAAATCAGTGAGCTCAAATGCAAATCTCCCTGTGCCTGTTCTACTGGACAGGCTCCCAGGACTAGACTAAAGCAAATGCAAATTAACATTTTCCACCAACTCATTCAAGGGAATAGCTAGCTTGAAAGATAAACCTCTCAGCAGCAAAGAGCTTCAACTCAGTTAAGGAGCATAGAGGACCATACAGTTCCTTACTGTAAGGAGTAGATCAAACAAATTCTTCACCTATGAATTTATTTTCTTTCTTGTTTTCTCCTCATGGCTTATCTGGTTTCTGTGCTCAATATCGACTTTCTGTTCAAAGTGAAACAGTACACCACAGTGTACATCCTTAACTTCTGTACTTTTGCAAGATTCATTTCCCTAAGTCTCTTACTGAGGTAGGAAAATTCCTTCCAAAAGAATGTTGGAACATAAGGGGTACATTTTACAAGGCACACAGGCAAGGAATAACTTGGGTAGAAAAGGCTGGTGGATTGATCTTGCTTCATATCTGACTAAACCTTTTAAGAATTCCATGGAAAGTGGGTGGAATATTTTGAATATCTTGTGATGAAATCCCAGACACGATTCCACAGGAAAAGGAAGAAAAAAAGTCTGAAGAAGTCAATTCTGTGGATGTAAACCTCAAGCTCTTTCATATCCAGTTATGATTTAGTTCTGGAAGTTCCTTACCAATATAAATAATTGGGTAAATTTTTATAACAAGTTGTTTCCTGGTGTCTTTGGAACCTCCGTGATCTGATGGAGCCTCTGCCAGATTGCTCAGGGAGGGTAACAACTGGTCCAGGAAAACATTTAGAATATGATTATCAGTTAACAATCAACAAAATAGAAGTGAAGCTTTCAGCTATGTGCAGGCTTTCTTTATATTGAAGCTTAAATGGGGACTCAGAGTCAGGTGGATCGGGGTGCCTTCATGTTACAGATGAGAAAACAGGCACAATGAATATTAAAGTTATGTTTTAGGTCCATTAACATCCTAATGCAGAACCGGAATGTATAAGGCTTTGCTTTTAGGACTTGCTGCCTTAGATCTCCCATTGGATCAAGCTGCTTGGCTTGGGTAGAATTCTAATAATTGATATTTCATTTTTGGTGAAAGTTTATTTTGTAAAGCCTGGATCACATTATGTCCTTTCAGCATTGTAAAAAGGAGCTTAATTTGGATGTCCTTGCAGCATACTGCACCAAGTAAGTGTACCAACTTATCCAGTAACGTGTCAGCACCAGGCTCCAAGAACACTGTGTAACTTTTCCCACCTAATGCTAGCCTCTATCTGTCATGTTCAGTTTTAATCTGAAAGGCTGCCCAGTTTCCCTGGAATCTGACTAATCTTACAGAAAGATGCTGTCTTTAGAGTATGGTGATTTTCAAAGATACAAAGTATTGGCGTAGGTAACAAGAGTGTACTATAAATGAAGGACTATTATTCTGAGATACCTAGATTTGCATAAAAGTTGCACTGTGTTAAATTGTGGAGTCAAAGTCAAGTAAGGCATATGGTATCTGTCCTTCAGGTTTTGTAAGTGTCCCCCTTTGAATACTAGGCATCTTGAAACTGTGGTTTTGAGTATCCAACTTGCTTCTTTTTTGAAACAATTCATGAAGTTAGACTGCTCAATGGGAGTAGAAATTCTTCATTAAGAAAGAAAAGGGAAAGATCTGAACACAGAGAAGTCCTAACTTGTAATATCCACAACTCATAAAAAGGCTAAAGCTTCTCTATTTTAAAAGGTTATTTCAGAGCCTGAGCATTCTCTAGGAGTTGTAGTTTCTACTGAAGTCATGGCCTGGAAAAGGAAAAGATGGAGGGATGGAGATTTAGCTCAGTGGTTCTGGCACCTGCCTCGCAAGCACAAGGTCTGGAGTTCAATCCCCAGTAACCACATACAATGCTGGGCGTTGTGACTCACGCCCGCCAGCAATCAATACCACATACCACAGTGCCGGGCGTGGTGGCTCACGCCTGTAATCCCAGCACTCGGGAGGCAGAGACAGGAGGATTGCTGAGTTCAAGGCTTTCCTGGGCTATATAGTAAGCTCAGGGCCAGCCTGAACTACAAAGTGAGACCCTGTCTCAAAAAAAAAAAAAAAGATGGAGATGCTGAATAAAGAAAAAAGGATAGCAAGAAAATGACAGAAGGTAAGAAAGCAAAAGGGAATGGCAGAATTCTTCCAGAAATGGATTCAACTCTGCATGTACTGTGATCTCCCAGTCTGAAGTTGTTTTTGTCAGATTTATTGAAATAAATTTTACTGACCATAAAATTCAGCTACTACACATGTGCAATTCATTACATTTTCTTTGGGCTCCATTATTTATGATAAGAAGTGAGCTATTAACCATATTGTTTACTTGTATGAGATGTTTCATTTCTTTCTTGATGCTTTCAAAATGTTCTGTTTATGTCTGTCATCCAACAGTTTGAGATTGCTAAGTGTAAATCTCTTTGTATTTATCCTTGTTGGGGTTGAATGAGCTTTGTGAATGTGCTAATTAATGCTTTTCATCAAATTTGGGGAGTTTTCAACTACTATTTCTTCTGATTTGCTCTGTCTCCTTGTCTCTCTCCTTCTGAAACACCTTTATTATGTTATATGCTTGATTCTGTCTCAGAAGTCTCTGTTCATTTCTTTCTCAGTTCTTCAGACTGGATAATTTCTATCAATTTATCCGCAAGTTTCCCTATTGTTATGCCATATTATGTATTCTGTTAAAACCCTTGGATGAATTATTATTTTAATTATAGTACTTTTTAAAGCCACAATTTTTCCTTGGTCTTTTATAATTTATCTCTTTTTGAGATTCTCTTTTGCTGAGGAGTTTTAGTATTTTCCTTTAACTCTTTAAACATAGTTACTTTTAGTTCTTTCAATATATTTACAATAAGTGCTTTCAAGCCTTGTCTGCCAAACTCAACATTTTTGTTCCCTCAGAGACAGTTTTTATTAATTATTTTTATTGTCTCAGTATGAGTGGTAATTTCTCTGTATGTCTTAGTGGAGTTTTTGTTGTTGAATATTGAACATATAGATACTCTCTTAATATGATGCTGGATTCTCACTTGATACCACATACCACAGTGCCAGGTGTGGTGGCTCACGCTGCAGAACTTTTTTTTTTTTTTTTTTCAGTACCAGCGATCGAACTTGGGCCCATCTGCTTTCAAGGTAGGTGTGGTACCACTTGAGCTAAATCCCCAGCCCTTATGCTGCAGAATTTTTAAAAATTTGTACTTGTTTATTTGCTTGCTGGTAACATTACTGGACTAAGTCTTTGAAGTCTGTCACCTTTGCAGTATATGGTTTCAGATGCATCTGTTCAATTTGTTTTTCTTATTTTTATTTTGAAGCCTGCCTTCCTAGGGGATCTTCTCTGTGTGTACAACATTCAGTGTTCACTCAGTTGTTCAGAAACTGTGCCCATACACCTTGATCTAATACAGCTTTAATTCTCTTGATGGATTGTGAATGGGCCGGGGAGGGTATTCAAACTTTAGCTCATTTTCAAGTCTGCATCAGCTTTTATTTTCAGTTGAGCTCTCTTGAGTCTTTTCTTTCTGCACCTCGATTCAACTTTTGTCAAAGAGGAACATGGCTATGCGGGGACATATCACTGGGTTAGTCCAGGATGTCTGAAGAGTTTATCAGGTTTCCCTAAGGATATGTCATGTTCTACTCTTCTCTGTTAAAACTCCATCTTGTGGGCCGGAGGGTTAGCTCAGTGGTTCCGGCGCCTGCCTCGCAAGCACAAGGACCTGAGTTCGATTCCCAGTAACCACATACAATGCTGGGCGTGGAGACACGCCCACCAACAATCAACACCGCATACCACAATGCTGGACGTGGTGGCTCACGCCTGTCATCCCAGCACTCTGGAGGCAGAGACAGGAGGATTGCTGAGTTCGCGGCGGCTTGCCTGGGCACCATAGTGAGCTCAAGGCCAGCCTGAACTACAAAGCGAGACCCTGTCTCAAAAAGCAAAAAAAAAACCCAAAAAACAAAAAACTCCATCTTGTTTGCCAGCCTGTTGCTTGACCCCCCAGTAGACCAGTAACGTCAGGCTAGTGAAGCTTTGATCCTCCCTTGCCACTGAGATCTCCTTTTTAACTAATAATGCCCCAAATCAAGTGTACCTTCAGCAGCAGCATCAAAGTTTATTATTTTTACATCTCGCTCCACTGCAGCTGAATCACTGGGCTGAAAACTAAAGGAGAAATCCTGTGACCCTTGGCAAAATGCCAGTATTGGGGTGTATTTATCCAAAGACGGTAAATTTCATGAATAAACACTTTTTAGTTTGTTGTATGTCTTTGGTCAAATTCCAGAATCGAGATGGCTGCTTTTGACTGTTATGTTCAACTTTATAGTTATTTTTGAGAGATGGAAGTTTTCTGATCTCCTTATTCTGTCATGGTGGAAGTTACAATTATTCCACACTTGGTTTTTAAAATTTAAAAATTGTAAAGGCTTAGTTGTTTTTTTTTTTTTTTTTGAGACAGGGTCTCGCTTTGTAGTTCAGGCTGGCTCTGAGCTCACTATGTAGCCCAGGCAAGCCTAGAACTCAGCAATCCTCCTGCCTCTGCCTCCCGAGTGCTGGGATTACAGTGTAAAGGCTTAGTTTTAATCAGAAGATCTTCCCTGAAAATAAGTTTGCCCATGTCTTATGCCTGAGGGTATAAAAGTTTAGTCTGTATTTCAAAGGTCATGCACTATATTTGACAGCATGTCACATGAGAAATATTCTGTCCTCCCCTCATCTTTCCAGAAGTCATCAGGGCCGAAGCTCTCCCTGCACTTTTTCCTCTCCTTCTTGTGAACATGTACTGTTCTCATTTGTGAGCCCTGCAAACCAAAGAGCCAAGGACTGTTTTCCCCTTTGCATCAATAGTCAGTTCATTTTCAGGCTGGGACTTCATCTGGGAAGGAATACTCTTCCTGCTTTCATAGTAGTATTTTCTTTTTAGAAGTTAAGGATGTGCATCATTTAATGAGTGCTTACTGCATGCCAGCTATCTTGTTAAGTGTTTCAATAACTCTGTGAACTATCTATTATTATAACTTTGAAAAATTAATGAACTTATGAAGAAAGAGTTCTGACTCAGGTCTGTTAGATGCCTAATTCTGTGCTGTCGGTGATCATGTTATACTCCTTTGTCACCACTGCTGCCAGATATCAAGGGCTTTGGGGTACTGCTGATGAGTTTCCCATGGTGATTCTTGTCTTTCTCAACTGAAATCTTTCTTCTCCCACTTTTCTTCATGACTCACTGAATTCAGTTGTTAAGTTGGGTAATAGAAGAAGAGATTCAGGGAATTACACTTTAAAATCTTTCTTTTTTCTAAATCTTTAGTTTTCTCATCTTAAGGATAGAAATGGTCATAGTTTGGGCTTTGTGGGAAGTAAATTCTGGATTAGCAAGTAGAGGTATTATTAGGGAGTATTCTTGTGATTGATGGCTTTGAAGGGGTCAAAAAGCAATGGGATTGGGAGAGTGATGAATTGAGCCATAAAGCAATTTCAGCTTAGCTCTCAGAAAACTTTGTAAGGAGTTTGGAAGCAAGAATAACATTTTCATAGATGGAGCAGAGCAGGCTGGGTCCTTTACACCCATATAGATCTACCCATGGGTTGTGGCCTTGAGTGAGGAGGGTCTCTGTAGTAAATACATGGGTGTAGTGTACCCATTAAGACTATTAGCCAGCAGGACTTGCCCCCAAACTAGAAACTGATAAAAGTTTCCAGTTTTTCTCCTGACTTCAGGAGAGAAAAATTAGATCTGTTCCTTAGGATGTCAAGGACTCTCCACAACTGCTTATATTCATACATTTTTCCTGTAATTGTCTCTTCTTTCAGTTTCTAATCAATGTGTAATTTTTAAGTGTGAAATTTTTGTGAGACACTGTAAGAAGCTGGAGATACGATAATGAAAAATGTGTATAGAGTGCCTGTTCTTATAAAGTTATTTCTTGGGAAGAGGCTGTTTGTAGTCATGTTTGTTGAAGTCTCTTGCTTAATTGGAGAAATTGGTACAAGGTCAGAGACTCAATATCATCTAATTTAAGCAAATTTTAAACACACATTTAAACCTTAACCTCTTGGTTGTTGTTTCCTAAATCCTTCTGAAATAGTAGAAATCTCTTTTAGATATTTTGTTGTTGGTGGTGGTACTGAGAATCAAACTCAGGACCTTGCGCTTGCATAGCAGGAGCCAGAACAACTGAACTAAAACCCTGGCACTAGAAATCTTTTACATAAAATTGTGCAAGACTATGTTTAGAAGTTTTTACCCTTTATAAAGTCACAATTATCAAGGATAGTGAATATGAGCTAAATAATTCTCTATTGAACAAACAAAAAATAATAATTTTAGACAGAAAGAAGTGATAACAGTAGTTGAATTTGTTTTTACTCAGCACCACCCTAGCTTCTGAGTATTATCTCATTTCCTTAAAAAAGAAATAGTGTGCTTTAATTGTAATTACTTTTGATAATTTTTTCCTAGAAAATAAATTATTAATCAGGGTATGTGTTATAAATTTCTTTTTATTAGGTGATTTATGTCTGATAATATTTTCTAGTTTTTAAATTAAACTATGTCACTTGGATTTATTATTAACATTTTTGGTCTCTATGAAGAAGGCAGCTAATGGGAGTTCCACCTTCTGACTCCTTATGCAACCAGTAAAATGGTTCTGCTTAGCTGAGGTAATGGTGAATTATGTGTGGCTGATATGAATATTTTTGAGTGAGGAGCCATTTCTAAATAAAAGCTTCATTTTCACAATTTTTTTCCACCATGGTTTTTCAGTGAAAATTTTAAGTCAGCTTTAACTCACTGTTACACGTGTGTTAGGAGGAAAAGAGTCAGGTCTTTCTAAAGTTTGTCCAGGAGGGCTGGGGATAGGGATGTAGCTTAGTGGTAGAGCACTCACCTCGGACTGGATTTCACCCAGTAAGATCCTGGGGCAGAGGAGATAAAGTGGTCCTGGAATAAAGAGAACAGGAAGGGGGCAAGAAAACTCAGTGTAATCAATTCTCAGGGCTACAACAAATTTATGGGTCACTAATAATTTTTCTCTTTGCATACAAATGGAACATTGAGTAAAATTCAGGCGTGAATTTTTTTTAATTTCATGGGTATAAATAAAAAACAGAAGCAACTAGCAAGAAACTTCAACAAAACTACAAGCACAAATACTTAAATATGGAAATTGGTTTTATTTTTTATCATCAACTTACCTTTTGATCAGCAGTTCTTGTTTTGAGCAATCTCTTTTTGAAAGAAGGATGTTTGGAAGAGTCAGTGTTTCAATATCATTATCACCCCAGAAAGGTCTGGGGCATCATGTTATCATCAAGCCTTTTCATGTTTCTGTGGTGAAGGTTTTGGTTATTTACACTAAGTAGATAAATAAAGACCTATTATTTACAGGATTTATACTAAGCTATTTACACTAAGAAGATAAATAAATAGCTGCAGTCAATTCAGTTTCTGTTTGCAACCTAAAGAGTCACCCTAAACTTAGGAAAAAACACTTGGGTTTTAGAGCATGTTGGACTTTAGACTTGACAAGGGATGAGTGAGGACCTATACTAAAAACATATGCCTTTTCTTTTTTCTAAAGTAATATCAACTGGCTCCTGAGGAATAAGGGGAAAGAAAAAAATGTGATATTTTTCTTTAAAAAAAGGGAAACAAAGCTTATTTATATAGGAGGTGGGGGTGATTGTACAGGGGGAGGGAAATGGGAAAAAGTGAGAATTAAGTTGTGTCATATACTGGTACAAATACTGTTGAGTGTGATCATGATGTGTATAGCAAATGTACCATAAAGGTTCAAATCAAAAAAAAAGAGAAAGAAAGAAAGAAAGAAAGAAAGAAAGAAAGAAAGAAAGAAAGAAAGAAAGAAAGAAAGAAGAAAGAAAAGAAAAGAAACCTGAAGAGTCATTTATTTCCAGATAAATACTGTGAGACTTCACGTCTTAATAACTCAACTGATCCTTAGAGGAGAATTAGGGTTTGTGGTGTGGGAGCTGGTGCCTGGAGGGAAGCTCTTCTCTGCTTCAGGGCTGGGCTTTGGATAGAGCCTTCAGGCTTAGAGTTGGTTTCTGATCCTCACTGCATAGGAAGTATGCAGTTAACATGAACAAAAAAAATAAAAATAAAAAGGGAAGAATCAGGTGATGGATGGAGGGGGGGAAGGAGAAAAGGGAAAGGGGGAATTCCTTTAAGAAAAAGGAATAATAAGACATTCCCCACAATGAATGTGAACATTATGTACTACAAATATGTAATAATAACTAAATAATAAGCCTGCAATTTATGTTTTACTCCTGGACACATAGTTCCTTATGCAGTTTCCTACTTGTGCAGGAGCTCTTTCCTACAACAGATTGGCATGTGCAGCAGCAACAGAACCCTCAGCAGCCTCTTAATCCCCTTTCCTCAAGCATTGCAGGATGGTGAGAAAGCAGGAAGAAAACAAACACCATGAGAGGGAATAGAAAAGAAAGGAAAAACCTAAACCGAAAGGAAACTAAGATTTTTTTAGGAAGCAATATAAAACTTCTAAAAACAGCTCTCAGAGAAGGTCAAGAAAGTATTGTATATTAGAAGTTTTTTTTTTTAATCCTTTAAAGAACAAATACATACTGGGTACATAAATGTAATTTAGAGTAAAAGTTGGAAAATGATAGAAGAACTTGCTCAGAATGTAAAGCTGTAATAATAAGAAATATAAATACGAAAACACAGAAGATAAGAGGATCAAACTAGGAGGTCCAACATGTTCTGACAAAAACAAAAACAAAAACAAAAACAAAAAGACCAAAAATGAAAGTGTGGGAATAATAAAAAAAGTAAGAGCAAGGAGTTTTTTAGAGTTGAAACACATGAATGATCAGCTTGCCAGGGCCATTTGCTAAATCCATAAATACTGTGTTCTGAGCATGGTAAAACACAGCAGGAGGAACAGGACTGGGCATCTGCCCTTGCAGAGCCCTGTGTTGGGGGGACTTGAATATTCCTTGTTAGGAGAATTGTTCTAAATTCTATGTGTAAAGTGAGTTAATTTGCTAAGTAAATAGAATATTCTTCACATCTTTCTGACCAAAGGTTGTTAGTGGTGATAAGGTATAAAAACAACATGTAGATTTTTTTTCTCATAGGAAAAGATAAAAAATTAGATGCACAATTAGCTAGCATTTATTCATTCTTTTAAAGGAGCCTTAACTGCATTAACTGTGAAAAGTAGGTAGAAAACTACCATGAAGATACAGTCTTGTTTACTTTCTTTCCTGTCATCTAATCACAGTGAACTGTTTTCTTTTTGTTTATTTATCTCTTTATATTTCATTATTACATGTTCACAGTGTATAATGTTTGCATTCCTTCTATAAAGTGGTACATGTACAACCTGGGAGGATATATATGCAGTCTTTGGGTGGTGGGATTACTGGTGAGTATTTCCCCTTCTTTATAATTTTCTATATTTATAAAATAAGTATGTATTAATTTTATAGTTGAAAATAAGAAAACTACCATTATGGCATGTACTTGTGTGTACACATGCACTTTTTTTTTTACAGTATTTAAAATACAAATACATTCTCAAGAAGAAAAGCTGGTAAACCTGGGAAACTTTATGGCTTGTGAAAGTAGAAGTAGGAGGAGAGGAACTCTCTAGAGTACAGAGAAAGGCCTGAGGCAGGAACAACCAGAGTGAGATGGTAAAAATATTAAAGACAGAGTTGAAGAAGACCTTGATCTACTCTGAGTTCACTCAAGATCTGCATTTGTAAATTTCCTAACTGAAATTTTTCCTAAACAAAATGCATGTTGCCTGAGGTTGAACCTACTTATGGGCAAAGACAAAATCAGTATCTGGAAAGTCTGCCTGCTGCTGGGTAAAGAAAGGGAACTCAGGGTTCATAAGAGATTGGGGAATGGCTCACATAACATATATGGTAGTTGTATAGATCTTTGGAATTTACTTAAAAATAGATACCCAATATTTTGCTAACAATTCCAACACCCTCGCAGAATGTTTTTGTAGCTTCTGTCCTTACTTGATTCACTCTGAACTGATCTGTGTGGTGGAGTATCCTAGGCACTTTAAAAACCAGGTGAGAAAAATGAAGCACAATGCTAAGAAAAGAACCAAGTTGTTGGGAAAACTTACTCCAGCTTCCGGGGGAAGACCCATTCCCACTGACACAAGGAAAGCCTGGAGAGGACTAGCAGCCCCAGAGAGAAACGACCAACTGGGCTGGCCATACCAGCACCAATAAATACCCATGGCTACTATAAATTGCAAAATACTGTAGCATTTTACTCTGAAGGAGACTCCTTTCACAAGAGAGGCTAAAGTTGGAGAAGAAATCCAGTGTGTAATCCGGCTATAGTTAAGAAGGTATAATCAGCAGACATTTTGGAAAGGCACTGATTGTTTAAAGGTGAGCCATAGAACAACTATACTCCAGAATTTCTGGTGTCACCCTACCATAGTGACTGGGTGGGAGATGGCCACAAAAGACAGTGGCAGAGAAGGTTCAAGCAAGTTTAAGCTCAAGGTGAGAGTGAAATGGGGTCCTGCTGTCTGGTGAGCAGCTAGACTGGTTGTGTGGCTTCCAGAGGAGCTTGAGTCTGAAAGTGCTAGATCAATACAATAAGAAATGAAAATTGTGAAATAATAACAAAAACTTGCTTGAGTTCCCAGGAGAATTGAAGGTCGTATTCTCTGATTAGTCCCAGGTCTGAGGCTTTGGGAACTGTTTTTCTACTTTTTCTCAAATTTCCCAGATCTCTGTTATACCCCAGACAGGCTATAACTATTTGTTTGAACAGTGTGCCACACTGTAATCTCTTGCCTCATTTTCTCCTGAGAGATATAAATCCCTATAATTCTTTATGCAGGGCTGAATGTATGGAGGCATCAGTCTTCATGTAGCTACTTCTGGCTGAAAGAAGCTTTAGACAATACATACTGGGAGTTATGTTCTCTCCAACTATCATGGGGTGATGTGTCTCACCAACTGGATTGAAAAAGAAACTAAGAAGACCAAAAGAAATGAGTTAGTATCTATGTGAAGAACTGTTGAATTGCAAGTTCAATAAAGGAAGCTTGGTGAACTTGTCAGGAGAGTAATTTTAGAGCTCAAATATGAGAAGGAGCAGGTCAGAGTTCTATTTGCTATGAAAGAGAAAGTATGACAAAGGGGATATTATATAGACTACCAGTGCCCATTCATAGTGAATATACTTATCTGTGCTCACATGAGAACTAGAGTCTTGCTTTTTCAACAGGACTCTAAGGTTTTCCAGATATTCACAGGAGGTGCTTTCTTTCTAGATCTGTGAGCATTCTAGTGAACATTTCCCAAATAGAGTTTCTATAATATTTCACTGTTTCTTGAGGAAGGACAAATTTTGTCAGGAACAGAAACAAAAGCTAAAGCTACCTTTGTGCCTCTCTTTTAGCCTTTAATTTCCCAAGGAGACATTAGAGATGTTTCTGTGATATTTCCTGCAATGAATGACAGTGACCTACTTGGTAAAACAGACTGCCTCTAGGAGTTATATAATTTATTAATTGTGCTTTATTTTATGAGTTAGCAAGTCCCTTTCTTTCCAAATTGCTTCATGAGCATGTTAATGCCTGAGGTTTGGTTTTGAGCGAGGTCCTTGGGGGAGGTGGGGTTGGTTTCAATGACCTGTTTTGAACTAATAACTGTATAACCTCCCTTTTGATGTCCTTTTCAGACAAGCTACTTCTATCCATGAGCCATACCTCCTGAGGGTCTTAAAGTGGCATATTAATGATACCTTGTCTGCTTGCACAGATCTGGGAAAATCAGCTGTTCACAAGAGTGGAGTGTGTCTTTAAACTAAAGCATGGCCTGGTGTAGTTTAAACAGATAAAATCTGCTCTGGTTTTTGCCAGAATTGCCCTCCCCCCAACTTTACTGGTCAATCTCTTCCTGGTAAAGAAGCAGGATGCTGTGGAATAACTACAAACTCATGGTGAAATCTTTGATTTTTGAAATGTTCTGTCAAGGCAGGAGTAAAGATGCTCTGAGTAGTATTCTCCCTGACCCAAATTATGGCTATAGACCTAGAGGAAGACTTTCTAGAGAAGAAAGCTAAAACAGAGTAATTGAATGTGTTTATCTATGATATATGTGTCACCTGTGTTCCCTTATGGAGAGGATGATGTCTGTAGACAAGGACATTGCAGGTTGCCCCAGATCACTTCAGTTCTTTTCATCAGAGTGGGAAGTAAGGATTTTGGCTGTCTTAGCTCTTCTCTGAGAGTGGGGACAGTTAATCCTTCAGTACCACGAGTCAGGTACTTTGACTTCCTGACATGGAGCAGAGTCTGGGTGGTGGCTTGGTAGCTAGTCAATTGCCCAGTGTCCAGTTTTCTTGCATACTTTGGCACTGGGTTTTCCTTGAACAACTTGGGTGTGCTTAAAGCACTGCCAATTACACAGCCATAATTTGTTCCTGTTTTTTTTTTTCTTGGCCTTTCTTTGATTCTTATATAGATCCCAATTGTTGAACACAGAAAAGGCTATGTCCAGCAATTGGGTCATATTTGAAAATACTGGGCCTTTCTGGTGCAATAGCTTCTGGTGGAAACAGGCAGGAGAGACCCCTATGCTTCTGAGAGACAAGTGGGTATCTGAGGACAAGATATCAATTATTTTGAGTATCATAGTTCTTGGGCCTTCTCAGAGATAAAGAACCATAAAACCCTGAGCTCAAGGAATTTCATACTGTCTTCCTTGCCTTTTGCAGTATCTATCTAACTGAACAATAGTATTATAATTTAGACTGCCATTCTGTACATGTCTTGCTATTTCCTAGTTCAGATTTGACCCAAATAGTATTCTAATAGAAGATAATTTGTTAAATACAAGGATGGACCCCCTATGGCTCCAACTAGCTACACTCAGGATTACATTATTTCCATTTATAAAGGAAACAATCTATGGTAAAGTCTCTGGGATTTTCAGAGTTTTTCTCATGGTGTGTCTTGGAGCCTAAGAGAGAAAATTAGGTCTGAGCTCCTTAAAATGGCATCCTATGCAGAAAGAAGAGATCCACTGAGTGCACAAAGTATCCCTTGTGAGATTCAAGTACTACTAAGAAGACGTCTCCGCGTGAAGCTGGAGTGGGAGTGGCACTTTCCTAGAAGAGTAAAGTTCCCTGGGGACTATCTTAGCCTTAGGACTCTCCACAGTGTGGCTGTTTAGGGAAAGGGTTAGACCCTGCTAGGGACGTCCTTACAGAGGAGCCCTCCCAAGGGAGTTCCTTTATATCAGGGTAGATCCCTTTGATCATTCCTCCAGCCACTGTGTTCAAGACATCAGGACAGGGCTTTCCAAAGACTCCCTTAAAAACGTAAACTCTTAAGAGGTTAGAGTGGCGTGGGAGCTTCCTTGGCCATTTGAGAAACAGTATTCCTTATATTTCCCCCAATAATAAAAAGTTTGGTAGCTTAAAGCAGTGAAGACAGTAACCCTTTTTAACTTTCACGAGAAAGAATTCTAACTACAAAGACAGCTCTGCTTTGACTCTCAGCTACTTGAGCTGATCTTTCCTGGCAGATTCTTGTGCTTCATTTAGGCCCTCCAGCACATGTTTTGAAGTTACTTGAATTTCCGTTAGAAGAAACAAGGAGGGGAACTAACTTGCTTCAAAAGAGAAGCCAGGAAGAGGTCAATATTTTGCCTAAAAGTAGAGGGCTAGCTCCTATCTGTAAGGCTGAGATTTGCTGGTGTCCACAAAGTCAGTTGAAAAAAAGGAAGTGGCAAACAAACATGGTAGAACCAGTCACACAACCAGTCATGGCAAACATGGCAGAAAGGTGGACTGCAGTGAAACAAGACCCTGAGAATGTTATGGACTGAGGATACCCAGAGATGAAAGGCCGTATGATAAGAGAGTAACAGTACATATTAACTTGAGTACAAATAGGCTCCTCAACTGATGAGAAAACTGAGCAAAGTAACAAGAAAAACAAAAATGCAAGGGCAAAAATGCACACTAAACTCTGTGTCACACAGATGGAACTTGAATGACCTGTTTTGCAACTAGGTTAATAACAAATTTAAAAGTAAATAAATTTCAGTCTGGAAGAAAAAAAA